>JAEQBH010004896.1:0-151756 GCA_016808115.1 Tetrastigma voinierianum | reverse complement strand
TAACTACTTAATTACAAATGTCCAATGATATACGGGAAAACTTTCCCAGGTTGATGGATAATTCATCAACAAGGTTGATGGATAATTCAATGAATGCGCTATAGTGTAGAGCAACATACTTGAGATACGGTCATACTAATTTGCTCCAGTTATCTAGCAGATCTTGTCCATTATGATTTCTTATTGAAAACTAAGAACAAGTTATTAACTTCTCACTTTCGAAATTAATATTTTAAAAACTTTGATGCAAGATTTTAATCATATTGTTCATATGCAGCAATTATTTCTTGCTTAAGTTATCAGCAACAACTTTTTATGGTTCTTCTGCACATCAAGGAACACAAATCTAAGACATACATCAGCAATCTAGTTCCTATTTGCTTAGATTTCATAAATAGGGAAAAAGTATAAATCATTACTTCTTTTACATCTATTTGAAAGAAATTTGAAAAATAATAAATATAAGAACTTTGACTATATCCAGCTTACCATCATATCAGAAGTGGCATCTTAACTTGTGAACATAATTTCAGTGTTGTTGGCCCTCCTGAGGTCAATCTACAATGCATAACAAGAATATTCATCAGTAAGGCAGAAACTAGGGAGAGGGAGGAGAAAAAAATGATAAATCATAATCATGATTCAGGCATTTAAAAAGAACCTTCTAGCTGCAACCTTCATCCGAATAACTACCCAAACTAACTGAGACATTACCATCTACTGAAAGTTAAAAATTTATAAAAGCTTCCAACTACCGAATAAATCATAAGAGAAACAATTATCACACCCAGCAAATGAAGAAACATATATGTATATCTTTTTTCCAGAAAAAAAGAAATTATAGGGAACAGCAATTAATTTCTTAATCAAAATTACCAGATTTACTCTGTCAGTTTTAGATCCAACAGACTTGCGCCTCCCACCTGAATTACCTCCGCTTTTAGCCGAATTTGGGACTATGGCAGAGAAAAGAGTCTCCAACTCTGAGACATCAAATTCTGATGCACTTTGGGATTAATAGGCGATATCACAATTGATCTACTTCAAAGAGAATAAAACAAAGATGCAAATCCAAAATATAGTTATAGTTTGGATGCCATGATTTTCTATAGCAAAAACTTTTGTTAGTATTTTTAGATCATGGCATCCATAGTTTGGGCCATGATCTAACAATACTAACAAAAGTTTTTCAAAAAGCACAAAAGGAAAGACAATAAACAAAAACCATATTTAACGAGAAAAATATGGAGTTATTAAAGAGTATAAAGAAATCTATAATTTAAAATTAAATCAAAGGATATGATAGTTTGGAAGTTAAGTAAAGATAGTTTTTCAAGGCAGCGGAAAATGAAGCATGTTCTGAAAGGGGAAAAAATCAGCAAGAGAAGTCACAATACATTTGAGGATCTCCCATATCAACAGTTCCTCCCATAAAAGCTTCCTTGGCAAAGCCCTTGTTCCTGCTCGGTCTGTGACTTTTAAGAAGATTTACGAGGTGCTGACGTAGGACCCAAAGGGCGTGAAAGCCCTCTCCCTCTTCCAGAAGACAAGCCTCTTGCATCAGTTGATGATCCTTTGGCCCAAAGTTTAGGGGTGGAGGAGGGTCCACCACCCCGGGAGGCACGGGGAGTGGTGCTTGGGGAGCACTAGGTGCACGACCTCGGGAGGAGGTGGTGGAGGTGGACCTCTACCAGTAGGAGGTGGTGGAGGTGGTGCTCCTCGCATTGGAGGTGGTGGCGGAGGTGGTGCTCCTCTCACTGATGGTGGTGGAGGAGGCGGTGCTCCACGCATTGGAGGAGGTGGTGGTGGTGGTGCTCCACGCATAGGGGGAGGTGGTGGAGAAGGCACCCCACTTCTTGGAGGAGGTGGTGGAGGTGGTGGAGCTCCACGAGAAGGAGGTGGGGGTGGTGGCGGTGGAGGAGGTGGGGATGGTACTGATGGACCTCCACGCAAGGGAGGTGGAGGAGGTGGTGGGGGAACTCCAAGGACCGGGGGTTGTGGAGGAGGAGGTGGCCCACCTTGCATGGAAGGTAGAGGAGGAGGGGAGGGTGGAGAAGGGACTCCATATCTAACAAGCTTTGATACAACAGTTGTACTCATAGGCGGAGGAGGCGGAGGAGGAGGAGTTGGCGGCAGAGAGCTTGCTACTGTTGTAGGAGCATTTGAAGAAGGCCTAGAATTCCAAGAGGATGGAGATGGAGAGGACGGGAAAACCACCCCAATATTATGCCTACTAGATGGAGTAGGAGGGGAGGTGGTGTGGTGGTGGTGTGGTGGTGGTGGTGGGGGAAGTTACAAGGTGACATGCGAGCATGCACCAGAGATGCGAGGTGCGGGTAGGAGTGGAGGGGGGAGGGGAGGAGGAGGGGAGGGGAGGAGGAGGGGAAAGGCTTGAGGAAGTTATATGGACAGCACGCTGAGGAGATGGAGATGGAGATGGAGCCGGGTGGGGAGCAGGGAAATAAGCATATGTTGAGAAGAGATCAAGAGGAGGGAGGTGGAGCGGGAGGGAGGCTGGAGCAGCCTTTTTTTCTTTAGCATTTGAAGGTGTGACTAAAGAAGATTGTGAGTTCGAAGCATATGAAGACACATTGGAAGATGGAGGCCGGAGTGGTGGAGGTGGTGGCGGTGGAGGAGGAGAAGGAGAGGTGTGACTTGTTGTTCCCCGAGGCTAGGATATGATGATCCAAATGAGGAAGCGAGTGTATCTGATTCAGAATCTGGTGTCTTTGTTGCATCTTCCTTGCAACTTGCAGGTACAGGTTCATTGTCAGTAGGAACCACTTCTTGACGAGCAGAAGCAACAAAAGGAACCTTTAGATTGCCATCAGCATTAGAATCCTTTGAAAGAGCAGTGATGACTAGAGCAGCTGGTGCACGCTGTTATACCTTGATGGAGGATACGAAATATGCATGGAATTAGTATAGGAGACTTTATTAGGAGGAACCCATCGAGATATCAATGGTTTTTGCTTTGTAGGTTTTGCCACAGCACTCTGGGGTTCTTGCTGTTTAAATTTTGGCTTGGCTATGACTAACTCTGCAGATGGTGGTTTTGCAGTTGAAGCATGCTGTTTCTTTGGTGCGGGTGGCTGTAATTTATCAGATTTCTGCCTACGAATCAGTATTCGCATTTACTTTGTGTCATCCAACTCTCTGATCTGCTTCTGCATAGCCATATGTACTCTATCTGGTATTCTCCACCTCTTGTGATTTACTGGATATGTCTGCAACCACTAAGTTGGTTTCTATGTTTTTGGCCCCTTCAGCAATGCCTTCTCTATCAAATTTATCTTCTATGTCTTCTAATTTGCCAGATACATATGCAGTTGATAAGTTGGTTTCTATTACCTTGATCTCGTTAATAATGTCTTCTCTATCACATTTATCCAGCTCTTCTAAATTTCTAGATACATCTGCATTCACTACATTGGTCTCTATGTTTCTGATCTCATCAGCATTGTATTCTCTATTATCCTCCATGTCTCCTGATTTGCTAGACAAGTCTGCAGCAACTACGTTGGATCCTATGTTGTTTAGCTCATCAGCAACTACTACTGGGGAATCTAATATGTTATCACCATCATCCTGACAAACATCTGCTGTCACCTCGGTTTCTCTACTCTTAAGAGCATCAAAGACCACCACCCTGGATTTTAACTCATCTTCCCTATCACCCAGAGCAACAATTTTTGCTGAAAGAAGATTGGATTCTGCTCTTTCATCTAGCTTGTGATTCCCATCATCTGATGCACAGTCTTCAAACCCCTGGGGATCCAAGTCCTCTTTCCAGACTTCTTTATGATTCCCATCTTCCATCATAACATCTTGAATGGCATGAACATCATAGTCCACAACACCTCTTGTGCATCTGCAGCATTGCTAAGATCTCCTAACCTCAAAAAACTCCTCAGGTGAGAAGCGCTTTCATTTTCACATTCACATCTTCACTGGCTATTTCTGTAAATAGACTCAATAGCATTGGCATCCGAAAAAAGTACCTGAAATGGATATGAATATGCATTCAACTACTAAAGCTTCAGAAAAGGTCATTCCACAAGAGTAAAAAAATTGACCCACCTCTGCTTTAAAGTCTTTAGGGAAGTGGTCCTTCATATCCCACAGGACATCAATCTCATCACGGTTGAGTATCAAAATATTTGAACGGACAAATGCCGTGTGGAACATAACTCGGAACATCATTTCCTCACGTACTAGATCTTCATCCAAATGGATACACTCAAGAACAACATCATGCGGACCTTGAACGATGGTATCTGTTTTTTATTATATAACATCTTGATGGTTGTTGGAAGGCGCTTGTAAAAAGTCAGTTTCAAATATGAAATCTGGCATTACCTGTTGGTAGTGACGAACATTTTTCTTTGTCTTTGAAGTTGAAAACAGAAGCTTAGAACTTCTGTTAGCCATTGCTGAAGCATCCTGACCATAAACACGAACCACCGGCCTGCAACCCCTTTCCCCATCAAACTGAGGAAGGACTCTAAGTGTAAGATAATCCAACTTTAGAGAGGTGTATCTGATGGAGGCCAATCTGAACCAAAGTTTCGTCTGGAAATATACTGAAGATATCTCAACTGGGAAGGCTGTGGATTCAAAGGGGACAACAGATGGAGAAGTTCCTTTGGAGCTTGCTTGTAGACAATTTCAAGAGTTCTCTGTTCCCCAGTATACTGTTTTCTGTATAATAAAGACCTGCAAGCATGAAAAGCAAGCACTTGGCCATCCACCTCTTTGCAGTGCATTAACAAGACATTCTGTTGCCTCAGTGACAACCAACTCTCACTTTCGTCGCCTTGAGAAATGATGGATCATCTCCAATGGTAGAAGAGGACACCCCTCATATTGCCGAGGGTAGTCCATAACTGTCATGTCATACTGAGACAATATGTCTGAGATTTGGCTTCGCCTATCACCTTCTCTAAAGTTAAACACCATGAAAGAAGCATCAGTGAAGTAGTCTTGCAGTTGTGCTACAATGCCACCCATGTAAACCTTGTATTCATCTTCTTCCAATACATCAGTGGAGAAACAACAATCAAATACTGCAAAAAGAGTAAAAATGAAATGGGAACCAAGACCCATAGTTAGTATGACCGTGGTGAAATAATAACAACAATAGCAAGTTTGGAATTTTGACCTGCTATTGAATTAAAAAGCATCCCCCTAAAAAATAAAAGAAGAGACAAAAATAAAAACTACTCAATCTTTCAGACTCTGACATAGATTCCTCAAATAAAAGAAAAATTAAATTCCAATAACAGTGAAACAAGTTCAGAAATCTTGAGGAAAAAAATGGAAACCACAGAGCTTTCAGCCTGCACGATAGGACTACTTCTAGAAATTCTTCTAGAAAATTGCTAATTTACTAGGCAAAGACAAAAGCTTGTGAAGCTATAAGTCATGAATGAAAAAAGATAAATCTAAAGCAACTAAAAAGACAGGACAAGATGTTTTCTTTTAAGACAGTAACATCATGTAGCAAACACCATATGTTTCTCCAATGCAAATGAAAATTCTTTTGAGACAATAATAGCATGCAGCAAAACAATATATGTTTTTCAAACATAAATAAAAATATAATATTCACCGCTGAGAAGAACCAACTCAGCAAAGAAAACTTAATTCAACTCCTTACCGTAAGCCACATGGTCCTAGTACACCATTCGCTCTGCCAGGACCTTGTTGCTTCACATAAATATGACTAATATGGTCGATTTCTAAGCCCATAATTCCCACACTCAACCATCTCCTCAAGCAAATGCAAAATTGACAAGTGTGTGACAAGGGAAATCTTGATAGTGCTAATCACTAGATTTTCAGCCAAAATCAAATTGCATTTCCTGAGTTCAATTCCCTAACTTTCCACTGGTTTAACAACTCTGATTTTCCAGTTAGTAAGCGATTTTTCACAATTTTCAGCTCTGAGCCGTGTTCAAAACAGACTGAAAAATGTAACAGGAATAATTTTCTCTAACATTTCTCTCAATTATCGGGAACAACCCATTTGAAAGGCAGGCAACTGCAACTGTTTCCTCCCATTCCTCTCAAGTATCTGAAACAATGTGAAGAAACCAAAAGCACCTAGAACTACTACAAAACTTTAAAGAACAGAACCATAATTTTTATAAAAAAACTCAGATGCATAACCCCAAAATCAATGCCCAAACTTCAGAGATTAAGCAAAATTAAGCACAAATTGCTCCAGGGAGAAGAACATAAAACTGCGAATCGCTCGCAACTGGGTGCCGCTATTCTGGTTCGAACGAAAGAGGTCGAATCACAAATTGACAACAAATTGAAACATACCGTAGACTCGCTCGGAGATCTCGAGAAGCCGATCCGGCGGCTTCCGATAAAAGAACCGTCTGAACAGCGCCATAAGATGGCGCTGTTGCTTCCCTGGTCGGATCCAAACCGCTGACTTGTTACACCCAGATCAAAATTCAACCCAATCTACACCAGATCTCCGCAATTTCCCGAATTTAATTCTACCCCAAATCAATGAAATAAAACCGCAACAGAAATAAACCCAATTCACGCCACAAAGTCACCAAATTGATCCAGACGAGAATGTCAATTCAGACAGAAACGGAAAGAAAAAATATAAATAAAAATGGATTAGGGTTTGGTTTTGGTTTTTGATAAATGCAGGGTGAAAGAAATTAGCGAGAAGAGAGAAGAAAGGAAGAGGTAGTGGACTGAAAAGGAGAATACTCAAAGACCTGCAGCTTGGGTAGGCTCGATCGATAAGGAAATGAGCTGCCACGTGGCAACGGTGACATAGATTAGCAGACAGAGGAGAGAGAATGTCTGGATACTGGAGGTGGCAGAGAAGATGTGCTTTAGAGAGAGAGAAAGAGAAAAACAGAGTAAAAAATAAAGAAAACCATCGACGGCAACTACTGTTAACTGTTTTAGGGAGTGCTCGCTGGTTTTTCAACTTGGGATCTTATGTCCGTTTCTGTGCGTTTTGTTGTTCCACTCCAGCACAAAAATTAACCCTCGTTGGCTACTGAAACTTTGGGAATTTCGAGATTCTCTAAAAGTTTTTATTTTAATTTTTTTTCTATTTTCCCATCCGTCGTTACTGAGAGATTTTCGATTTGAAGTTTTTCTTTTTTCCCTATTGCAGTTCCTTACCGTTTTGATGCCATAGAGACCCTTGAGGTAATTATGTAAAAATATCATCAAACAGAAACTTTACAACGTCTCAAAAAGGAAAAAACTTTAAAAATATTCAATTCAAAATCGAGAGGTAATCTTGGGAATGAGAAAAGGGTTTATGTGTTATTTGGTTTTTTTTTTTTTACTTTATTGTAAGGGCGTTTTAAAATTTTGGGAAAAAATATTCTGATCTCAATTTATTTGAAAAATTACATTTAAATACTTGAAATCAACGTCAAGTTCCTTAATTTAAAAAATATATATATTTGATAAAAAAATTAAAATATTTAATTAAAAAAACCCAACAAACATAATATACAACCTTAACTAAATTTTAACTATAATACTGTATCTAATACATACAATAGTATCCAATATTTTATAAGATTGTACTTAAAATTTGTTCAATTTTTTATTCAATATTTTATCATTTTTATCAATTTTTTAAAATTAGGGAACTTACATTGGTTTTTAAATCATAATTTTTCAAATGAAGACCATAAAACAGTTTTCCCTATAATTTTTATTATATTGAATAATATTAAATTCATATTCATAAATTTATAAAAAGTCAAAAATATAAAAAAATAACAAATAATTGGCTAAAAAGTCAACGAACTAAAATCTAAAAATAACTTGGTTTCGATAAACAATATGAAGAATTGATAAATATGCAATTTAGATTTAAAAATCTAAAACCAACATATAAAAGAAAGACAATCTCAAACAATTGAGGAAATATATGCTTTTAAAGGAGCATAGTTTCTTAAGAATATCTTAAACATATATTTGAAAAAAAATAAAAAATAAAAACTATTTTGCATATTTCTATTTTAAAATATACAATATTATCCTCGAAAACAGCTGTCAAACATCAACTTAGTTGACAAGTATCTTTAATTCGTTCGTATTATCCGAAAACATTTGTATTTTATTATATACGAAAAAAATAAATTATAGTGAAGACTAACTTAAAATATAAATATGATGATTTATACCAAGTTGAGAGATGTTTGAAGAGTTGAGTAATTAGAGGTGAAAATTTAAAACATCCAAAACATTGAATGCTTTTAAATATTGACATGTGTTTATTATCATGATGTTTGGTTTCAATGATGGGTAGTGTTGAAGGGCAATTTCAATTTAGAAAATGTTTTTATGATAATAATTTTTGTCCTTCTCCTAACTAAATGATGCTACTGCTTTTGGCAATGGCAAATTTAATCACTAACACTAATTACTCCAAAATCATAGGATTAAATAAATCAGATTGGAAAGATTATCCATTTCCTTATTTTGATGATTATTTTTTTAATCCTTAAACATTTTAATTACATTTACATTGTACTCAATTGTTTCACTGGAATTCCTTATGGTGATTTGAAATCTCAATTTTGAAATTTTGACACTTCTTCAATTTTTTGTATGATTTTAATAAAAATACATTTTGTTTTCTTATAAAAATAATCCTTTATTTTAAAAGAAAAATGTAAATATGTGAATAGAGAATAATATTTTTGTCCAAAATTATTTACTTTTTAAGGAAAAACATAGGAAATATTATATTCACAAATTTAAGGATATGTCCTTTAACAAAATATTTATATTCCCATTATGTGTGAGGTGAGATTTGAGATTTGAACATAAGATAGGAAGAAAAAAAAAAGAATTATATCATAATAAATTCTTTTTCTTTTTCTTTTTTTAGTAAAATATCATAATAAAATCTTATTCATTTATTAGCTATTGATAAATATAAATTTTTTAATTTTTTATATTATTGATAATTAAATATTTTAAATGTTATTTTAATTTATTTTTACTACTATTTACTTTACACATTTATAAGCAACAATCAAGTCCGAGATCTCCGAAGTGATCAGTGTTGTGCCTGCAGTTCCCAGCAGAGTCTCAGGATCGTTTGAACATCAGAGCGAAGGCGGCAATGATAGCAAGCGGCTCGTAGGCGGCGGTGGTATGTCGGCTAGGCTCTTCGATGCTAAGTTAGACAAGAAGATGGAAGTCGTAAAAATACCGACGCTGCAATGTATTTTTAGCATGCATTCTGTTGTCGTTGCTTCCTTATTTATGAAGGAGGAGGATGATGGTCAACTTTTTTTGGAAAATGGGTTGTGGTTTCGAGGAAGCGGAGGAGGCCAGTATGGCGGGCATTGCGCGTCATCCGTTTTTCCTTTTGGATAACTAAGTTGTCCGAGTCTTGCGCCTTAAGGATCGTTTGATCATCTTAAGAGCGGTTACATACGAGGTTTGTGGAAGGATATGTTCTTGAGCTGCAAATGATCAGTAGGAAAATCATTGGCTGACCATCTTCTTGGAAACAGTAGCCAATTAGAAGAAGGCATGCTTGGGCAATAATCATGGAGGCACTTTCTTTGTGTCGGATAAACCTGGCAGATGCCCCCGGTCATGGTTCAAGCTCATGTTGGCAGTATTTGGGCGCCGTGTGAACTTCGTCGATACGAGATAATGAATAGGAATGAAGGGCTAAAGCCATGATGCCCTGTTCGGATCCCGGATCCTTATCGTTGTAAATTTGTGATTTGAGCGGCGTTGGGTTAGCCCGACCAACTGATATAAGAGTGGTTTGGGCTCCTAATTTTTGGCCCGAAAAGCAGGGCTAAGTTTAACTTGGAAACCCAGTGTGCGGCCCCGGGCAAACTGTCTCTGAGATCGGGCTACCAAGTTTTCGGGCTAACTGGTTTGATAATAAATTAAATAAAAAACCCTCATAAAATTAGTAAAAATATATTTGAAATATCATTTATTATCAAAATAGTATATTATATTACTTAAATTATTGAAGTTAAAATATGTTATAAAGGATTGGGCAGTGTTTGAGTACTTGATTTGAATAGATGAAAAAAAAAACAAAAATCTTTACCTTATAATAATAATTAAATAATTATATTGAAATTTAGGTAATTATCAAAAATAACATTATATAATTTCATAAAGTATGATACTTGTTATGAAATTGGTTTGTTTGCGGTAGAAAATAAAAGGGCTTTTGACAAGCGGATTATGAAATGCGAGCGAGCTAAAGCGTTCTCTTTCATTATTTGAGACTAAATCGTAATTATGACTTGAGCGTAAAAATAATAGAGGAGGGAAGTAATTTGAATAAAGGCAAATTAAATTTTTTTCGAGAAATGGGAATTGGGGTGAGTCATTTGGCTGCATGGCAGGTTAGGGTCGGCTGGGCGACAAGAGAATGTTTCGGCACCCGAGTTAAGGCCTCTGGCCGGCTTGATCAGGCCCAGAGCCTCTGCTTTGGTATCGGCCTGGCGGCTATGTAAAGGCTGTCATTTCAGATGGGTTTCAAATGGGAGAAATTAAATATTAAAATGTCAAAAATACGAATTTGATGGAAGGTCGTAATATTCTTAATTATTTATTCTATTTTTTTAATTAAAAAAGTAATTTATTTGTGAAGAATGAAGATAGGGGGAAAGATGGAAGAAAGAGGGATCTAAATCCAAAAATGTTGGTGAGGTTGCTAATGGGTAGCTTTGCCTGGTAGGCTCAAATAGAGCGTCCCACACGCGGTCAATGTCACCTTTCCTTCTTTCGTCTTGACCTGCGTTGATGCTTCTTCTTTGCTAGAGTGCGCCGTGGTTATCCCTTAACCTGTTCCCACTCCTACTTCCATCGTACTCACGTGGCTTCCTTTGGTCAAACTCCAGCTTTTATTTTTAGCGTTTCTTTTTATTTATATTTATCATTTTAAGCAAATAATGATAATAGAAATCACTTATAATTTTACTAAGGTGAAAAAAATACTTAATATTTGTTTGGAAGGAAAATTAAATTTATTGATTCAAAGTGATATCCATATATCCATTATAGAAGTTGTTAAAAATCGTAAAATATTAAATAATATGCGATTGATAGCGTATTAAATCGATATAAAGCACATCATTTGATAATATAATAAAAATTTTTAGCATGTGTAATATAATTTGATATCTTAATATTGATGACAAATCACACACTTGGAGAGTTAATATAAAAAATAAAATAAGACCTAAATTTTTGTAAAATAACTACTATTGAACAATAAAACCAAAAAAATAGATATAAAAGGTGTGATTTTAAGCCAATAATGATATTAACAAAAAAAAAAAAAAACCACCCTTTATTGTTTAAGGAAAATGGACTAGAAGATAACAAGAAGTAATAGTTGTTTTCATATAATCAATTATATATTTGATAGAAATTTTAAAAGCAAAAAATAAAAAATAAAAATCACTATATAAAAAGGTTTTACAAGAATCAATTAAATAAATATATCTCCTTATGACGTATGTCTAATAAATAAATACTATCGGAACAAGATTCTCATACGATATATTATGATATTATTATTATTATTTTTAGAGATAAATTTAACGATTCGTATTAACATAGCAATCGATATAAAAAACATGTCAGAAAATTGTTAAAAGTTTGGGATGAAGCATGAGAGTCGTAGCATACTCTTAAGTTAATGGTAGGGGTGTTCGTAAATTGTAAGAAGCAAGTCAGCCGAATCGAAACCACGTTTTTCAAAATTCATAGATTTGGATTGGTTTGAAATTTTTGAAAAACCGACACATCGGTTCGGTTTACGATTTAGGGGTGAAAACCGATTAAACATAGAACAGACCAAAACCGAACCCATTTTATATATATATATATATATATATATATATATATCGATTTGTACGTAAATAAGTAATGAGTATATTCTATTCAGCCAAATGTTTACTCCATTAATTTATTCATTAACCGTATTTATATTATGATACATATTTAGTCAGTCTTACAACCGTTAAACTTTTAAATGAGTTGCTCGTAGTATATGCGTATATATATATATATATATATATCTTCTTTAAGTTTTAACCTAATTTGTACATGGTGAATTAATTTTGCAAAAATCGATCTTTGATTAGTGATTATCACCAAATACTCTACGGTATGTAGTACGTTATTCTCTTAGCCTCAATTGTTTCTTACATTTGTAATCTCGTCTTTTGTAAGTGAAACTTCTATGTTATTTTTTAAATTATGTTATTTTTTTTTTTTTGTGGATTTGTATTTGAACTAGGTAATGAAAGAAATCATTGCCTCTTGTGAGTCCTTAAATTTAATTTCCTAATTTATTTTAATTACTGTATTTGTGGGTCGTGTAAAATCATGTTGAAAAAAAAATTACATACAACATGCTACTATTTTCAGTCAAGTTTTGGAGTTTATTGACTTTCTTTGCGTCGAATTTATTGACTTTTCCACATCTCATGAGAAATTCAATTAAATGTATATAAGGAAAATAAAAATTTTATTTTATTTTTTATATCATCTAAAAATATTGCAGGAGTTATTCTTGAAAGTTAAATATTGGATGTTATCTGTAGATCATAAATAATAAATTCAAGTCTAAAGTATTAAACTTTAATAAAAAAGAGTGACTTAAATAAATTTTAATTATATTTATGATATTGTACTTTCTATATTTATCACAATATAACTTTTACAATGCCTATTAATTGTGATGAGGCACATAAATAAATTGAATTGAGTGTTTAGGTATAAAAAATTGAATTAGAGGCTTTCTGGTGTTACAAATAGAATTTAGTGACAGATCATACATAGTAAATTTCAATAAATTTAATTTCTTTAAGTCTTCTTTTTTCCTTATGATATTTCAATTAACTTCAACCCTTATACAACATGTAAACAATGTTTTAGATAATTCTTATCAATTACCCCATGTTGAAATTAGCAGCT
The DNA here is from genome assembly GCA_016808115.1 of Tetrastigma voinierianum. Lineage (NCBI taxonomy): Eukaryota > Viridiplantae > Streptophyta > Magnoliopsida > Vitales > Vitaceae > Tetrastigma > Tetrastigma voinierianum. Next base: position 138,778 of record JAEQBH010004896.1, on the reverse strand, counting down.
TAATATAGAAAGTGAACTAATATTTTTTTTAAAGCATATTAAATTGTAGGTATTGAAGACTTTAGAAGAGAATAAAAAGTATACACTTAACCACTCACTAAGAGAGTACTATACCCTTTATTGATATCAAACCATGAGTTTGATACTTTTAGATGCTAAAATAGTTAAAAAAAATGGAATTTTGTTATGAAGATGCATATAAAAATATGTAAAAATAGAAATGTTTTTGTTACTCATATCAATCCTTCATAGTCCACTTATGTCAATTTTTCATTATTTTAAAGCATTATTTTATTTATAAAAATAAGTTTATATTTCAATTTCCGATTTCTAATATAAATTATATCTTATTAATTGTTGTAGATGGATTAGGATGTGTTATTAAATGTTGAAGGTTACATCGAGCAAAGGAATAGTATCAAAAAATGAAAGGAGAAAGAAGGCAAAGTGGATAAATTGGAAAACAATAGCATTGAAATGACAAGAAGATGAAGGTAAAAAACCATCAACTCCACAAAAACTTAAAATAACAAAAGGAAGTGAGGGTGTAAGAAAATTTACCTTGATATGGGATAAAATTTAGTGAAATAGCGTGAGAAAAATCCACATGCATTATGCAATTATTGTGGCTAATCTTATGCTAGTGATCCTAGAAAGAGTAGGACTAGTAATTTATGGAGTCACTTGCAATCAAAATGTAGAAAATCTCCTTATATAATGATTAATAAAAAAACAAAAGACCATTAGTTTTTATACTAAGAAAGAGGTCGGGGATGGTGATGGTGCTAAGATTGAGAATTTAAAGGTTGTTAAGTATAATCTTGAATCAATTAGACAAGTCTTGGCATTAATGATTATTTGTGATGAATTGCCTTTTAGAGTCATTGAAGGGGAGAGATTTAAGGATTATTCTCGTTTATTAGAACCTAGATTTGTAATTCATTCTTGCATACTGTTTGGAGAGATTGCATAAAACTTTTCATGGATAATAAAAAACTATTGAAAAACCATTTGAAGAATGAACGTTTGTGCTTAACAACCGATACTTTATCATTTGTTCGAGAGTATAATTATAATATTGTACTTGCTCATTGGATTGATCGAGATTGGAGTTCTGGCAATTTGAACTTTTGTCCAAGTTCCTAATCATAAAGGAAGCACAATTGGAAGGGTAATTGAGAGTTGTTTGTTGGAATAGGGCATTGAGCATGTTCTCGCAATTACTGTTGATAATGCTAGTTATAATGATTTAGCTATTGCATATTTGAAATATCAATTTTCTTGGAGGTGTAGTGTCTTAAACAATGAATTTTTGCATGTTCGTTGTTATGCACATATTTTAAATCTTGTTGTTCAAGATGGTTTGAAAGAGCATAATGAGTCTGTTATCAAGATCCGAAATGCAGTTCGATATGTTGAATATCTGGCTAGACTTGATGCTTTTAAAAAATGTGTTGAACATGTAAAAATATCAAATAAAAAGTCTCTTGTGTCTTGATATGGAGACTAGGTGGAATTCCACCTATTTGATGTTGGATGCGCGGAAAAATTTGAAGCAGCCTTTGTTAGGTTACAATATAATGATGACAAATATAAGAAACATTTTTAGAAAGAGAAAATTAAGGGCCCTCAAGAAAAAAAGATTGGAATAGAGCAAGGGTGTTTGTTGAATTCTTGAAGATGTTTTATGATGTTACTTTAAAGTTTTCAGGATCTTTGCATGTTACTTCAAATATTTTTTTAAAGAACTAGTGGCTATGCAAAGAACATTGCAAAAAGTGGCTATTGGGGGGGATAAAGTGATAGCTATCTATGCACCAAATATTGGAAATTTTTTAGCAATGTCAATTATCTATTGCATGATGCTATTGTTTTGGATCCCTGATATAAGATGAAGTATGTGAAATTTTGTTTTGAGCAAGTATATGAAGCAAGTGAAGTTGTCACAAAAATTGCTTTAGTTGAATCAACTTTCAATCGATTGTATGAATGGTATTATGATTTTTATTCAAGTGAACTTGGGAATGAAATGAATAATCCCACTAGATTATGAGGAATTGATGTTAATGATATTGATGATATTGATGATGAATTTGAAAAGAAATTGGAAGATGAGGCATCTTTGAAGACAAAATCTGAAATTGGAAAGTATTTGTTATATAATCTTGAAAAGTTGGGATCTTCTGATATTTTGGATTGGTGGAAGTTGAATGCTTTTAATCATCTTATTCTCTTCAAGATGACAAGAGATATATTGGCAATTCCTATTTCAACTGTTGCTTCTAAATCCGCTTTTAGTACAAGTGGACGTATACTTGATGCATTTAGGAGTTCATTATCTCCTAAAACAGTGGAGACACTTGTTTCTTCACAAAAGTGGTTGAAGAAAGATCACGCAATCAATTTGCAAGAAATTTTAGAGGAGGTTGAAAAGTATGAAGACATTACACAAGGTATTATACATAAATCTTTTGGTTTGGTAATTTATATTTTTGTGATATATAAAATGACAACTCTTCTTTTTTCTATGTTTTGTTAGAAATAGGAGAATCAAGTAAAATTGTGGAGGAAGATCCAATGGAAGAGGATATGTGATGAGTGTCTAAAACGCTCATGTCATACCCGCGTCCTTACTACGTTTTAGTTCTATTTTATATATTAATAAGTGCATTATTTACCGATATCTGATTTTTCGATCTTGTGTGCATTGCAGGTGCATAGGGTGGTATTCAGAAGCTTTTTGGAAATGCAAAGAAGAAGAAGTGAAAACCCAACAGCAACGTCGTGACGTTGCGACGTCTGGTCAACAACAGTAAAAGTCAAAAAGTGGTCCAACGTCGCGACGTTCCTGTGATTCCTGCATCAAAATTATAAAAAGCACGGGAGACCTAATTTTTGGGATTATTGAAGGACGTACGGACGAGGTGCGGGGAACGAAGTAGGAGCAACCCCGAGAGATAAAAAAGACTCGTGTTTTTGTATTTCTCTTCTCAAAACCATTAATGATTTATAAAACTATTATTGTATTAAATTCTAATATGTTCTAAAATTATTTATAGGGTTCTGTTGAACCTTGCTTCAATTGTATGGATTAAGGTTTAAATATAATATTATTCAGTTTATTTATGATTTATATCGATTTGCTCTATGTCTGTGGTTTATTTTTCATGGTGATGTCTGACCAACATTGACATGATCTTGCTGGGTATCCAAGATCGAGAGATAAGGACTCCCAAGGATATGAGTAGAGCGACCCTTGGATAAATAAGTGAATAGAGATATCCCAATTCCGAGGGTGACGATTAGGGTTTGAGCATTTAAGCGTTTCGGAGTATAGGGTCGGGCGGGGAGATGCGCAGCCATGCTTGCGGGGAATAGGTCGAATATATATACTGCCTCGAGATAAGGGACAACATCTCGTAGGCACGAATCACCTCGTCATGAGGAATTCATTAATAGGCCGGAATAATTCCTTTAGGTAATAATCCATCAAAAGTGCCAGGGGAGGCAAAACCCTAGTTTTCACAAAAAAGTAATTTCACAAGTTAATTAGATTTAGTTTTAAGTTCATACATTAATTAGATATTCATTAAGAGTTTAAGTTCAAATAATATCGTAGGGCCAATTCCAGTAGTCAACGCACTTTTCCCTGTGGATCGATATCTGTACTTTGATACACTATATTACTTGATACACTTGGCGTGCACTTGCGCATAGAGCTCCATCTGAACATACAAATCACACATCACGCTATCCCGGACTATCAAGAAGTTTTTAGCGCCGTTGCGTTTTGTGTTGATATTGACAATAAGCGCAATTAGATATTACTACGGAATTTAATTTAATTTAATTTTCTTTTATTTTTATTTTGGCTATATAAGTGCATGTCGGTCTTTGTGTTTGTGCATGTGACTACGGTGAAGGTTATTGTGAGGAATACTGTATCTTGTGACAGGGGTCAAGTTGAACTACCTGTTTGATCCTGAACTAGAAAGAACCTTACACCGGTTATGTAGAGAACTAGAAAACACCTGTAAAGAAATCTAGCAACCATGAGAACAATGAAGGGAGATCAGACCCGAGAACAAAGCGATCATGAGGGATGCAATGGGGGCGCTAAATGGTAGGAATCATGAGCCTAGGCCGTTTATGTCACACCCCCAACCCCCGCCTTGGAGGTTGAAGGGGCCACGAAACTATACTGGGATTCTTTACTTGCTTTTTCAAACATTGGTGGGCCAAAGTCTTATAATTGAATCAAAATATCATATATAAAGATACAAAATAAAACTACCATCGTAGTGGTGTTTATAGTGTCAATCTTGTCTGATCGTGAGTGCCATTTACATATCGTATACAAAAGCGTACATTTACATTTACACATAGCTCCCGGAAGCGCAAAACCTACAATTGATGAACTCCCTACTAGTTTGTTAACCCAGCCCATTTATCTGCGGAAAGGTGGACGATCCTCCTAAAGTACCTATACGGATAAAAACTCGTGCTAAGCTTAACACTTAATGGGAAACATATGACTTATACGTATACACATGCACTAATACTCATTTACAATAAGCATATACTTGATGGCACAAATATCTGATGCGAGATATCGAGAATTTTCATGAGATTCGTATAACGAGCTTATCTGTATCTTCGTACTTATAGCATACTTATACTTATTCAGATCTCTTGTAGGAATTACAAAGCTTATACTTGTACAAAGGTAGTCGTAGGTACTATAGAGTTTATACTTGTACAAAGGTACCCGTAGTACATTATGAGCATAACGATGTACATTATTTTACTCTTATTCGTTATTCAGACTCTTATCATAAAACTGTTTGACTAACTAGACCAGTGATAAGAAATGAGTCGGACACAACACAATAAATACCCAAAGGTACGGTACGGTACTGAGGTGTCGTAGCACAAAGTAGAATCTTAGAAGCAACCGACGAGGGTGTGCGTCTGGCTCCCTAATCGAAGGAAATGCAGAAGTGCGCAATGTGTTGAAGTACGATTCGAGTAGATGTATCGAAGAGTGCGAAATCTTATCTTTTTGCCCACGTAACGAGAGGTGTTGTGTCATTCCATATCGGTCTTAGCAGTCTACAATTATATGTATTCGAGGGAGCTTACTATCTTATCGTATGGGCGTGCAGAAGTTTGTCAACCTCAGGCTTCGCGAGGCGGGGAGGGGTCGATCCCATTTTTCCTTTACCTTAAAAGCATAAATAGACCCTTTCATACACTCTCGAGGTCCTCATTGGTCGGCAAGGCAAGGTCAGCGGAAACATGAGAGAGAAACAAAACAAAACAAAACACTAAAAATTTTCCTATTGTGAACAATGCTGTCGTCGGACTATGGCGCAACTGCGGCGTAGACAGGCCTTCAGCGGCGTGGACATGCGCTGGCGTGGACCCTACGGCGCACAGGTGGGATCCTTACGCTACGAGTAGGAGCTCGAAATTTGCCAGTTTTGTTGATTTAGGTGAATTTTTCAAAAATCAACCAAATCAAGCTAGGTGTGCTCTCCCGAAAAACATCTCCCCGAGTGTTACAGCTTGACCAAACCAAACATAAGGAGACTAATTAGGGTTTTCCAAGCCTAAACTCAAACTCACTTGTAAAAGTTAGGTTAACTTCATGCCCCGAGCAATATTGTCCATTACATCATAAACCAAGAATCCATACTCAAAGGGAGGATTCCATACTCATCTTGGCTGGGGTTTGCAAGCCATTTCAGCAAATCTAGGGTTACATGATGAATTCCTAGCAAACCACAGAAATGGAACAAGCCTGCTCATCATAGTAATCCCAGCCTAAGCCCATAGTATCCCATACAAAACCATACTTATCCATATTCAAACTACTTAACAATCCCATAACTTTCCTCTTCTTAACTTCTTGTTTCCTATTCTTCTTCTCTTCTCCTCTCTTCACGTTTTTTTCTCTCTCCAAAATCCCCAAAAAAATGAGAGACCAACTTGGTCTTATCCCATTTGACTTTAATTTTGCTTTTATTACAATTTGGTCCTTAAACTCCATTCTATTTGCACCACCACTTATGTTATTTCTATAATAGCATCTCACCTTCTTATCTTATGACTTTTATATCCTATTTTGACAAATTCCATTTTTACCCTTGTATCTTGTACAAATTCGGGGTTTCTCAGTTTTCGCATTTTGAATTTAAATTACAAAAAATTCAAATTATATATACAAAATACCCTAAACACGTTGAAAACGACTAGGGTATATTTCGGGGCGTAACAGTTTATACAGCCAGATGATCCGTTTATGTTGCTAGAAAGTTAGGTCTTACCACTACTGATTGTTCGATCCTACGCTATCAAGAAGACCACTGTAGGGCAAACAACCCCATTTGAAAGTAGTGACCTTTGCAAATGCTTGAGAGCATTACGTTCCGCAGTTGCCAGTGAGAATCAGAATATGCCTAACCCGACTTCATCGAGTATGTGACACGATCGACTACAATGGGGTGTGAAGGCGCTCGGATTGAAGTTGTTTTTCGCTCTCACTAGGTGATAGAGCTAAACAGCGGTTATGAAGTCGGCAAGCGGATTCCATTACTTCATGGAGCGACTCAGTAAAAGTTCTGACAAGTTCTTCAGCTGCGAAAATTGCACAACTAGTGCGAGATCAATACTTTTAGGCAATGAGGAGGGGAGAAAACTTGGGTAGAAGCATGGGAGAGATTTCATGGTGTTAAGGAAGGTGTCCACACCACGGTGACCGGATGGATGCAAGTCCATACCTTATAACGGTCACGAGGATCTGCGGTGAGCCGGTGATGGTGATGCCTTAACGGGGTGCGTGTGAAGAAAACTATGGACGGCATATGAATCTGGAGGATCTTTGCTACTAACCCAGCAATCGGTGAGCTAGGATAGGATTTCACCGGTGGGATTGTGGGAGCGCGGATAACAGGTTCTTAGCAATCTGGTTACTCATGTCGCCTGGCTCATAAAACGACAAGATAGGTAAATGCCGTTCAAACTTGACCCGTGGGTTATTCAGTGTGAAGGATAACATAACGGTGCGAGCGTCGAGTTGGGACAACAAGCAAGTAGGCATGCCCACAAATGTATCAAGGTTTATCGACCCTGCAGGTAAAGGTTAGTATGGGAACAACAATTATCAGAACCAGAATCGGGGCGGGGTGGCATAATAATCGAAACAATCGGGAGTATGGATGGAGGAACAATCACAAGCAACATACCGCCCTGCAGAGAGCGAGTGACACCAAAAGAAAAAAGTGGACTTGGAACAAGCCCACTTGCTCAAATGCTTACTCTCACGCATCTTGCCTTTATGAATGAGACAAAAGCGAATATGCAAGAAACCGGGCCACCCGGTTGAGCAATCAAGGCGCACGGTTGAAACCTAGAGGCAGCGGAAATGGGGTAAATGGATAATATATACTGCGAGAAACGGGTTCCTTGCGAAGCAATTCGAGGAGAAAAACCACACAGGGTAGCATTGAGAACATGTTAAAGGCTATCCGTTAGAAGAAGTGGTGAGAGCTAGCTAGCGGGGCCACCATCGGTAGTAAGAGAATAAGAGGAACTAAGGTAGTGGAGCAGTTTGCTTGGGAAGATCATAGACCGGGGCCGGCCCGAGGGGAGAAGCTAGCAGAGACACCAGATGGGAAGAAAGAAACTGAGAAACAGGTAGCAGCAGCTGAGCCCTATGCACTAGTACCATATCCCCAACGGTTGAGGCAGAATAACCTGGATAAACAGTTTTCTAAATTCATGGAAGTGTGTAAGAGCGTATATCAACATTCCGTCGCATATGCATTAGAACATGCCCGGCTATGTCAAATTCATGAAAGATATACTTTCCAGGAATAGAAGGTTATCAGAATTTGAGACAGTGAATCTTACTGAAGAGTGCAGTGCTATACTTTAGAGAAAATTACCTCAGAAGCTGAAGGATCCAGGTAGTTTTACAATCCCCTGTAAGATAGGGAACTCGATCTTTGAGAAAGCCTTATGTGACTTGAGAGCTAGTATTAATCTCATGCCTTTATCCATTTTCAGACGACTGGGTTTAGGTGAAGCTAGACCTACTACGGTCACATTGCAACTGGCAAATAGATCATTGAAACATCCTCGGGGAGTGATAGAGGATGTGATAGTAAAGGTGGATAAGTTTATCTTCTAGTGGAAACTGTAGTGTTAGACATGGAGGAAGATAAAGAGATACCCATCATACTGAGCAAACTATTTCTAGCAACTGGCAAGTCTATGATTGATGTGTAGAAGGGAGAGCTGAAATTAAGAGTGCATGATGATGAAGTCAGATTTAGCGTATTTAATGTGATGAGCATCCCCAGCGGGAGGAGCGATACGTAACATGATAGAGACGAGTAGGAAGCTATAATGCCCGACCATGAAAGTGGTTTGATCGACCCTTTGGAGGCTAACACTTGTGCGAATGCTAAGGAAAGAACTAAGTGAAAGAGGCGAAGAGTATGTGAAGTGGATGGACTCCCTTCGGTAGGCTGAGAGTATTATGAGCGTTGGGAGAGACACTCGAGACCCCGGGGTGCCTCGGTCGGCGACCACCAACGCTGGTTGGGGCGAAGCCACTCCCTAGTCACTTGAGGTATTCGTACCTGGGAATCCTCGACCACAGCATCATATCAGCATCTCTGACAACAGTGGAAGAAGAGAAGCTTTTGAGAGTGCTTTGAGATCATAAAAATGCTATCGGGTGGTCTCTAGCTGATTTAAAGGGGATCCACCCCTCCATGTGTATGCACCGGATCCTATTGGAGGATGGGAACAAACTTGACAATGAAGGAGGTGGTAAGAAAAAAGGTATTGAAGTGGTTAGATGTAGGAGTGATCTACCCCATCTATGACAATTTGTGGGTAAGCCCAGTACAGGTTGTCCCAAAAAAGGGAGGGACCATAGTGATATGGACTGAGAGTAATGCACTGCTACCTTCTCGAACAGTTACAAAGTGGAGGATTTTCATAGACTATTGGAAGTTAAATAAGGCAACCAGAAAAGATAATTTCCCACTTCCTTTTCTAGATCAGATGCTAGACCGACTGGTAGGGCATGGTATTGTTTCTTCGCAGTTATTTGGGTTATAATCGGATCCGCACTATATCACTAGAGGACGAGAAAACAACATTCACATGCGGGTATGGTGCGTTTTCTTTTAGGCGAATTCCTTTGGGCTATGTAGCATACTTGGGACACATTTTAGCGCGTTGCATGATGTCATATTCTCGGTTTCATGAGTCGAGAGAACAATTGAAGTATTAATGGATGATTTCTACGTGCTAGGAAAATCTTTTTGATAATTTCTTGGAGAACTGAGGCAGACGCGATAGTGTGAAACCAACCTTGTACTGAATTGGGAGAAGTGTCACTTCATGGTGAAGGAAGACATTGTATTGGGGCATCAGATATCAGAAAAAGGAATCGAGGTAGATAGAGCCAAGGTTGAAACAATAGAGAAGCTACTGCTCCCATCTTCAGTGAAAGGAATAAGGAGCTTTCTAAGTCACACAGGATTCTACAGGGAGGTCGCAAAGAGTTTCTCCCGAAATAGCTAAGCCCCTGTCGAATTTGCTTGTTCAAGGAGCGCCCTTTGAGTTTGATGATTAGTGTCTGCAAGCGTTCTTGTTTCTCAAACAAAAATTGTTGTCAGCACCTATTGTAGTAGCGTCGGAATGCAATCTTCCTTTTGAACTAATGTGTGATGCGAGCTAGGGGCAGTGCTAGGCTAAAAGAAGGACAGAACATTTCAAGTCATCTATTATGCGAGTCGGACGTTGAATGATGCACAACTCAACTATGCAACAACTGAAAAAGAACTTCTGGCTATTGTGTTTGCGTTTGACAGGTTCTGGTCATACTTAATTGGTAACAGGGTTATAGTGCACACCGACCATTCATCCATAGTACTTGATGACCAAGAATGACGCTAAACCGAGACTGATAAGGTGGGTATTACTATTCCAAGAGTTCAACTTAGAGATTAAAGATAAGAAAGGAATTGAAAATCTAGTAGCCGACCACCTTTCACGATTGGATTGGCCGAGTAAAGAAATTCATATCAATGATGATTTCCACGACCAGAATAGCTCTTAACGGTGAAGGCAAGCCCGATATCGTGGTTTGCGGATTTGGTGAACTACTTGGTAGCTTAAAGAATGCTCCCCACGATTTAGTTATCGATAGAAAAGAGATTTTTTAAAAAGTGAGAAAGCACACTACTCTTGGGAGGAACCCATCGTAATATAACCATTCTTATTACGACCGGGTGATAAGAAGAATGTGTCCCGAAGAGGAAATAGAAAGTATTCACAGCTCATTGTCCGCGTCTTTAGTATGTGGGGGAGCACTTTAAGGAAATAGAGACGACGCAGGTGCTTCAATCGAGATTCTATTGGCCTACCTTATTCAAGGATGCACACCACTTTGTGTCCACTTGTGACAAATGCCAAAGAATAGGAAGCATATCAAAATGGGATGAGCCGCCTTTGCAACCTATTTTAGAGGTAGAGCTGTTTGATATATGGGGGATGGATTTTATGGGGGGTCATTTTCCTTCATTTTTTAGCAACCTATACATTCTCTTGGTAGTAGATTACGCTTCTAAATGGGTGGAGGCCATACCTACCCGAACTAATGATGCCAAAGCTGTGGCGTGAGCTTAGGGGTGTTCGTTGACTACCGATCGACCGCGAATATCTGAAGTCTCATGTCATGAGACCCATACCGCACGTCTAAAAATGGCCACTTTTGGGCACACACATCAAATGTATATTTTATACAAAATTGATTTATTCCTGATTGTATTCGAATTCTGATTTATCTGGCGGGTCTGCTTTGCCCGTAATTTTACAAAAAATACAAGAGAAGGCCAGTTTGGCCATTTCTTCAACTCTAAGGCCTCGGATGCGTCCCATCCCCAAGCGCGTCTTCGGTACCTAAAAAAATAGTCCCACGACGGGGTGAGCAATGCCCAGTAGTGGAATTTCCCTACTTGGGTTACTCCCCACCTAAGTTGTCTGATGACACACGAGCATCGACACGTAACTAATATATCACTCATGCATATATTAACGAAATTAATTAAATGCATTAAGTATTTATTCGGTTTATAATATGCATAAACTTAGCTCGCATGGGCTAAGGCACAATTCGATGATCCGTCTTGGGCGCCCACAAAACTGTCTGACATGTTATTTTTCTCATGGAAATAACCTGACACCACAATCACGACAAGCGGTTAAGGTGGTGTCGAGCCATTCAAGGGATTTATTCAGTCGGTCCAAATCTTTTGGAAACGAAACCCACAGCCATCCAGGCCTCTGACAAATCCCATGGATTACATGACCGTAGCGAAAAGTAAAACAAGTAGGAAAAAACCCCTACCTTTATGGAGTTTGTCAGCTCGAGGAAATCACGGTACTTCGCACGTGGCCACTCGGCGGTGTGAACCAACTTGCCTCTTCTTGTTGAAGCGGCCAGACCGGAATCTATGGTCGTAGATCTTAGAGAGTCGAGCTTTCTGCAAAACCATCTCGACCCTTTGCCCGTCAAAAACCCGGTAGAAGAAAAGAAAATGAAAGTGGAGAAGATGATGTCTTCTCCTTAAAAATTACAAGTTTGCCCACTCGCTTCTTCTCTTTTCTTTTTGGCACTAACTTCCTTTACCGTTTAAATACCGTTTATTCGTTTTACTGCCGGATTTCTATCACTTTTTGGAGCGTTAACCGTATGAATTGAAAGGAGGAAATTTCCTCCCTCCTTCCTCGAAACGAATGTGTGGCTATCAAATTTCCATGCTTTTCTTTTAATTTCATAATTTCTTAACATGACGTCGCGCTTACATGGCTTAATGTGAGCCATGGGATCATTTTCCCACACATGGCTAATTGTGAGCAAATTCTTTCCATGTAAAGTGTCGCTCTCTTGGTGACGGCATGTGGCATCCCATAACCTTCTTAATTTTGTGGAAATCCGACCTTGCGCGTCTCGAACGTGAAATCCGGGCCACCTCGGAATCTGACGGTCGGCGTGGTTTGCTAGAATTTCGCGAGGCGATTTCAACGGAGAAGTCCGTTTCGTCATCCGAGATCTAGAAAAATTCCGGATTTTGACCGAAATTACCATTTTATCATTCCTTAGGAAATCTGGATTTTCCGGGGTCTCACAAAAGCGGTAGCAAACTTTCTCTGCAGTCATATATTCACCTTCTATAACAAACTCATTGACAACGTGTTGAGGAAATATGGTGTCCGGCATCGGACTACACTTGCATACCACCCACAGACTAATGGCCAAGCAGAAGTGTCGAACAGAGAAATCAAGTCTATCTTAGAAAAAATAGTCAATAGCTCGAAGAAAGATTAGGCGAAAAAAATAGATGATGCGCTCTAGGTGTATAAAACTGCATTCAAGACACCATTGGGAATGTCACCATTCAGGCTAGTGTTCGGGAAAGTGTGTCACTTGTCGGTGGAATTGGAGCATAGAGCATAATGTGGCTTGAATAATGGATATTAGTAAGATGGTGGGGCGAAAGCGCTTGTGTTGCGACTCGATGAATTAGAGGTTCGCGATTATGCATACGAAGGCAGCGAATATATATAAGGAAAATGCAGCAGCACGTGAGCATATCGCCCGAAGGAAGAGTTTGAAGCGAATTGTGAGGTCTTCTTATTTGCTCCCGACTCAAACTTTTTCCCAAGAAGTAAAGAATCACGATTGGTCGGGACGTTCTTGTGACTTCGAGGTTTTCAGGTATGGAGGAGTGGAAATTATGCACCTAGAGAAAGGAACCTTTAAAATTAACACACAACGATTGAAGCCCTACTTTGGGGGCGAGTTTCATGCGAGCAAGCAGGCCATCTGTCTGAGCACACCAGAAATAGTTCCATAGGGAGTCGTGCAGTCTCATAATCTCGGGAACATTGAGATTCAGGGAAGTCGAGCTAATGACATTAAACTAAGCGCTACTTGGGAGGCAACGCAAGCTTTTTGATATTTTTTCTTCGGGGCGGCGTATTTATAATGTTTTTAGTTTTGTGTTTTTCGGTTTTCCGTGTCAAATTTTCTTTTGTTTGTTTGTTTTTAGGACCCGAGATAGCAGTGGCAGCGGAGAGCTAGCTCGAGAAGCTCATTCCAGGAGTACAACGGGGTTGGAACTTTATTCAAGGAGTTTTCTCAGACTTAGAAATTTTTGTAATTTTTTTTGAATTTGACCCTCTCTATAACGTCTTGACGTTGGATCACAACGTCGCGACAATTAATGAAGCCAAAAACCTAAGCCTCTGTCATGTTGCGACATTGGATCTCAACGTCGTGATGTCAGATTTCAACATGCTCGGGAACGTCGCGACGTTGGATCTCAACGTCGTGACGTTGGCATTATAACTCTCGGGAACATCGCGATGTTGGACCTGAACGTCGCGAAGTTTCCCCTGTTTTTATGAACATAAGTGTTCATTCTTCTTCTTTCGTAAACCTCGGAAAGCCCTAACACACCTGGTTTTCTATGGATTCGGAAAAAGCAGCTAGGCTTACAATCCCCGATTGGTCCTAGGAAACCCCCAAAAGCCCTACGAACGTCCCTAGATTAGCAAATCACTAGTGCCCACCTTCGTTTGGAGCCCTACTCCCAGTTTGGTTATGGGTAAGTGAAGACTCAGATTCACTTTGTAGTGAGTGGTTTTTGTTTTTGGTCTCGCTTGGGCTAATGAAGGTACCTTAGGAGTGGTTAGGGATAATAGCAGTCCTAGGTTAGAGTCACAACCCCCATCTCCAAAGTGCACACTAGGTGTTCGGCAGCTTGCCTAAGTGAGTTGTTGGGCGGCCTCATTTGAAGCGGAGTTTGGTCCCGGTCACCGCAGTTGGTAGGTGCAGAGGCGAAAAGGTGAAAAATACGGACACCATCTCGGCGGAGCCCTCCCCAGGGTGCCCGATGTCGAGTAGAAGCAAAAAGATGACCTCTGAGGGGTCGGAGCGAGTGAGGAGCTTGAGCATAGTTACGATCATGACAAATTTGTCAATGAAAGTGTGGCCGAGAAGTTCGGCCTCATCTCCAAAATAAGTCCTTCATTAAGGAGAAGGGGTTTCACCACCCCGATGACTTCTTTCATAAAACGATTGTGAATAAGGGATGGTGGGCATTATGCCAACCTCCTAGCCCAGCTGCCACAAGTGTGGTATGAGAGTTTTACGCCAATCTCGCCTCCCATGTATTGAAAAAGGTTCGGGTGTGCGGGGTGTTGGTAGACTTCCCGTGCGAGGTGCATCAGCAGGTGCCCATAACAGAAACGGGTTAACCTGAGGCGCCTTTTGATGGCTCATGAGCAACCCGACTACCAGGGTCCTTAGGATGTTAACCAATGGGCACGATGAGTGGAAACTTAACAATGAAGGGCACGCTGTGCACTTGAAGGCCAAACATTTGGCCTACATTTCTAAGGTATGGCATCACTTCATCACATCACGTCTCATTCCGACGACTAATGTGTGTGAAGTGGCGACAAACACAACTCCACAGCTATGCCGTATCAGGGATATACCCTTTGACGTTGGGTAGGTTATAAAGGATGCAATCCTCTATAACAAGGATGCCAAGATGAATCTCGAGCACCCCTTCCTTATTTACAGCCTATGCAAGCAAGCCGGGGTACCCTTAGAGGATAATGAGGCTTGGATACCTTTCGATCAAGAGCGTCATGGTTAAGAAAAGCGGGTGTGCAGGCTAGAGGAGGTGAACGACCCAGGAAATGAGCCCTCCGGTGAGGATGAGTTGAGAGCGTATCAGTCTAGGTTTGGGATCCCCGTAGGCACCTAGGGAGAAGCCGAGCAATCCTCCACCCAACCCCCACCACCACAGCCATTCAGGAGAGGACCGTGGAGTTCTTCTACTACGGAGAACCGGGTCGCCGGGACCTCCGCAGCTCAATTTGATGCATGCGGGATGACACCCGAAGGCATCGGGTCCTTGCTCGAGCTGGATATGGATGCCCTCACGCGCGGCATGAGCGCCGTCATGCATAACCGGGCGACCGTCCTACCTTGTCCGGCGGTCCCTCCCGGGATCCGGTTGGCCCGGCTCTTCGCGCTGCGCTGCTACCTCCACCTCCCGGCTGCGGTGTCCAGGAGCGATCATTAGGGGAAGTTCACTACCTACTTTGTTTTCTGGGCAGTGAGGACAGCATCCGCACTGTTTAGGGGGTGTGGGTGATCGGTTTATTTTTGTGTTTTCTGCTTTAGTGTGTCTATTTCTATGCTTATTTATGTGTTTCCTCTTTAGGGTTTCTTTGGTGTTTATGTTGGCGTCTTCGATTATTAATACGTTTGTGTTTATTTATGTGTGATTCTTTTCTTGGGGGTTCCTGTTTTTAGTTTGTCTCGAAGTTTTAGGGGTTGTTTAGAATGGTTGTGTGAGTGATGCCATATTGCTAATCAAGAAGGATCCCCCTTTGACCTCTTGAATATTTTGGAAAAACAGGTATAAATCAGGAAAGGATCCGTGGGTAGTTAGATACTCTGGAATTTCATGTTGGATAGGTAGGGGGGACAGAGTGAGTCACCTCTTGGGTATTCAAGAAACCAATTCTCGATTAGTCTACTACACCCACACACATGTGATCTCCAGGGTATGCTAGGCTCAGAACTTGGAAGCTTACTAAGATTCAACAAACACGCCAAGGGTTTCTAAACACCAAAGTGATGGGACACCTTTGAAGAAAAGAAGTTGTCCTTAGAGCCTTTAATCAGCCATATATATATATATATATATATATATATATAAACAAGAGAAAGTATGAGCAGAATAAGTGGGGAGCTTCTAATTAGGAATCCAGGAGCACGGTCACGGGGCTTTTCAAAGAGCCTAATGCTCACGAGCGACTATTGAGAGCCAGTGAGCTTCATTGCTGGATTACATGGAATGAGGAGGATGGAAGTTTCCCGTAGCTTGGAGGCCTGCCAGGTTTGGGCGAGTGTTCGAGGGGTGAAGTTCGAGGCCCGAATGCACGGTGCCTGCTCCAGCGGGTGGGGAGTCACTAACGAATCCCCGTTATAGGAACCCTCAACATAAACTTACGGGAACTTGTATTTCTTTCATGAGTAGGTAGGTTAGTTAAATAAAAAGGGTGCGTTCTTATCCTTCCGTAGTTAGACTCTCCCAAATAGGTAAGTTGAATTCAAGTTTAGGGGTACCGGAATCGAGTTATATGCTAGAGATCATGTATCAAATGCACATAGACATCTTGGGAAAGGCTATTGAAAACATAGGGGTTGAGTCACTTGTCAACCGAACCGTGTTTAGCTAAATTCTTTCGAAAGTCGAACAACCTTATGGATCCTCTGAAATTTGAATAAAAGGGCAAGATTTGTGAGTCGGTCCATTTTGATCATTCCTTTTGGCAACATGTGCATCACAATCAGGTCATTGAGTTTTAGTTTGTTAGTTTCTTGTGTGTCTGGTTTAGAGTATGTTTCTTGCTTGGGGACAAGAAAGAAGCTAAGTTTGGGGGTGTGATGAGTGTCTAAAACGCTTATGTCATACCCACGTCCTTACTACGTTTTAGTTATATTTTATATTTTAATAAGTGCATTATTGCCCGATATATGATTTTTGGATCTTGTGTGCATTGCAGGTGCATAGGGTGGTTTTCAAAAGCTTTTTGGAAATGCAAAGAAGAAGAAGTGAAAACCCAGCAGCAATGTCGCGATGTGGCAACATTGCGATGTTCCAACGTCATGATGTTGCGACGTCGTGAAGTCTGGTCAACAGTAGTAAAAGTCAAAGAGTGGCCCAACGTCGCAACGTTCCCGCGATTCCTACATCAGAATTATAAAAAGCATGGGAGACCTAATTTTTGGGATTATCGAAGGACGTATGGACGAGGTGCGAATAGAAGAGCAACCAGTCGAAAAGACTAGATGTTTTTGTATTTCTCTTCTCAAAACCATTAATGATTTATAGAACTTGTAAGCAGTATTAAATTCAATATGTTATAGAATTATTTCAGGGTTACGTTGAATCTGCTTAGGTTAATAATGGATTAAAGTTTAAATCTAATATTATTTAGTTTATTTATGATTTATATCAATTTGCTCTATGTCTATGGTTTATTTTCATGGTGATGTCTAGCCAACATTGACGCATGAATATGTGGAGGTGCCTGGGATCGAGATAAGAACCCGGGAATATGAGTAGACCGACCCTTGGATAAATCGGCGAATAGAGATATCTCGATTTCGATGGTGGCGATTAGGGTTTGAGCATTTAAGCATTTCGGAGTATAGGGTCGGGGCAAAGATGCACCCAACCCTATTGGCGAGATAGGTGGATATACCTCGAGAGAGGGTATCTCGTAGGCACGATCATTCGGGTCGTAAAATTCATTAATAGGCGAATAATAATTCCTCTAAGTAATAATCCATCGGGTGACGGGGGAGGCCAAAACCTAGTTTTTTTCTAAAAAAGTAATTTTACAAGTTAATTAGATTTAGTTTTAAGTCCATACATTAATTAGATATTCATTAAGAGTTTAAGTCTAGATTGTAACGCCCCAAAAATATCCTAAAATTTTTATAATAATTTTTTTATTATCGGTATAAGTGAGCCAAACTTGGGTTTCGAGAAGCGATAATTGTTAAATTGTGAAAAGTGAAATGAATATGTGAGCATATGATTAAATATTATATGCTAAAATGAGCAATTAATTGAATCCAGAAATTAATCCAAGTGTAAAAAGGGCAAATTTGGAAATTGGTAAATTGAGGACCTAAGGGTCAAATGATAAACTTAAATGCTAATGTGAAATAAAAGATAAGTGAATGTGCAAATAAGGAGATTAGTAAGCTTTAAGTGAGAAAAATGGAAAATGGGTTTTGAGCCAAACATGGCCTTAAGAGAATAAGTGACTTAAGACCACATTTGGTCTTAGAATGCTCATTTGAGCAAAAATGGTATTGAGAAGAGAGTGAGAGGGGAGAAAATATTTGGGGTTTTGGAAAGAAGTATTTGGTGGGAGATCTTGCATTTTTTGGTGTATAAGTGATCAAGAAAGAAAAGAAGAAAGCTAGGGCTTCAAAGGACAAAGGGATTTAAGGTAAGAACCAAACCCTAGAAAGTTGTATTTGATGTTTGGGTTAGAAAAACCCTAATCCATTCATGGGTTTTGCTCATGGTTGGTTTAGGATGGTATTAAGATGTTATTGGGAGTGATTCCTATGTTTTGTTTTGGGATTTTGAGTGATTTTGGAGAAAAATCACAAAAAGGAGGAAAACTAGAAAATCTGGGTAAAAAAGGGCTCCTACACCACAGCGTAGACTTACGCCAAGGCGTGGGATACCCTCGTTGCGACGAGGCCGAGGTGCCAAAATGGCACCCCTCGGGTACGCCAATGCATAGCAAAGCTACGCCTTCGAGGCGAAGGCCTACGCTGTAGTGTAGCGGTGCTACGCCACGGCGTAGATCTTTGTTCCGCAATGGTAATTTTCGGATTTTTTTATTTCAGAACACCTTGTGACGTACACTTAGATGGTTTAAGGACCTTAATAAATGATTAATGGGGGTTCAAATAAGGATAAAACTAAATGAAAAACGTACCGTACCTTGTTCGCTTCGCCTCGGCGAGTTTGTCTTTGGGCAGACTTAGTGTCTTAACCCAAAACCGTTAACGAAGATTAATTGACATTCACTAAAAATGTACAATAATTGTTTATCCACTAAGAGTGACATAATTGTTATTGACTAGGGACGAGTGAGAATCACCAAACCTAGGACCGAGATCGAAGAAAGAGAAACGAGAGCCGACATCTTCAGTTAGTTCTTCGAACCTCTATTTAGATTCAAGTATTGTTAGTTCTTTGTTCACCGTAATTATATTCATATTTCAAGTGTTTTGGTAGTTTACCAAATAAATCTGAAATGATTATATGAAATGAGTATATCTTTGAAATGATATTACGATAGTGCATTTGGATTTGAAAATGTGATATTTGAAATGTTGACAGTTAATTGCATGTGAGTGATTAATTGAATTGTAAACGAATTGATCAATTCTTGACATCTTGAATTGCATTGATATACCAAACGACCAACATGGCGGGATGCACCAATCGACATCCGTCATGATGGTGTATGGTATTGTTAAAATGTCCCACTTGGTGAGATGCACCAATCGGTATTCGTCATGATAGCGTATGACATTTTTAAATGACCACATGGTGGGGTGCACTAATCGGCATCCATCATGATGGGAGACTGAAATTGTTAAATGTGTAAGCACATTACCAAATGACAAAAATGACGAGATTCACCGAACGAAATCCGTCATGATTGTGAATTGTATAGACAAAGTGAGATAACAAACTTTGATGAGTGTAAATGAGATTTGTAACTAAATACATCCTTGTGAGTATATGTTTAAATCTCATGATTTGAGTTAAGTAAATTGAAAGCATGTGAAAATGCATATTTTGATATGATCAATGATTTGTAAAGTGAAAGCATGTGAAAATGAATAAACATGAGTATAGTTTGATATAAAAGGCATGGTTTTATGATAAATGCATGTTGTGTTAAACCGAAAATTGGAATAGAATTGTATAGAACCACTAAGCATGAAAATGCTTAGCGTGTAGTTTTTATCTATACACAGGTTTCGAGTGAACAGGAAAGAAGGAAAGATCAAGAAGCGCAGAGTCATAAAGAAAGTTGAGGCGTATAAGTACATACCCAGTCATATGCATATCATTTCTTTTGAACATGTGATATTTTGTGAACAAAAGAGTTAATATATGAAATAGTGTTTTGTACATCATTTTGTAAAGGCATGATACGCCATTTTGCAAATGTATTGTATAAAAGTAAATATTTATGGGTCTACCAATTGAAATGCTTCTGCGTAATTGAAAACTCTAAAATGAAATGACATAAATAAAAATGTTTTTGATAAGATAAATGAAAATGGACGGAGTAAACCGGGCTTCGGTTCGGATCTGTCATTTGGGTCGTGCCGGGAATTCAGGTCGCGACACTTTTGAAACAAATAATAATAAATAAATAAATAAAAAGTAAATTGATGATGCCTTTTTTTAACCGGACTGGGCTGGAGCGTGTAGGGGTCGTTGGGCCGGACTTGGATTGTTGGCGGGCTGGGATGCAGGCTCTTAGATTACAGGGCTGAGTAGGATCGGCGCCTTGGAGTGTCTGCCGGGCTTTGACGTAGCCTCACGCTGCTAGCAATGAGGAAGAAGGGGGTCGGCGGGGCTTACGTGGCCTTCAGATGCTAGAATCCTAGGTTCTTTTATATGAGAGAAAAGAGAGGCGCAGGGGCCCGGATGTGTTGCATATGTTTATGCGTCCTAGAGTGCGTCTTAATCGCATTTGGGGTGGCCCGAGTGTATTTATAGTAGATGTCAATGAGTTGGTTAACAGGATTTGTTCCCATTGGATGGGATTTTCTTATCGATATCGGTTGGTAATGGATTTAGAAGAATTTTATTTCGGGATAATTTTCCTTCCTTTATTGGGAGATCAATCGGTGATGATCTGTTGTGTATTTTCACTCCTTATTGATAAGATTAGGTTGGATCGGCGGGATGTGGTATATTGTTAGGGGGGTTATTATTTTTGGCGACTGACGACCTGTACCAGGTTACACGGGTGCCAGACAGCCACCTAAGAGACCTGGCTAGAGTATTTCTGCTGCTGGATACCTCGCTGACTGGGGCCTTCGTTTGCAGGCGTTCTGTTTCGCGAGGATGCGGATTTGCTTTCTGGTGTGAAACGTAACTAAAGCTCGCACGCTGACCGGCGGTTCTGAAAAACTCTGAAACACAGTTTTCTTCTTTTCTCGATTTTCTTGTGCGACCTTTGGGACGTTGACGGGAGGAGCTTTATAATGTGATTTGTGGATACAGGCCCCACGTGTTTGTTTGAGGTTGGGTTAGTTAAGGCTTAGTCGCCGTCGTATGTGCTGTGATAATGATGACTCTTGGGTTTTCGCGTAGTTTCCCCTACCTCTTCCTAGTTTCTTCGGTTTCTTTTCGCTTGAACTTTCCTACGTCTTGTGCTATACGGTCCTCGACCTCTTAGCGATCTCGTACTTTATTTGCTCGAGTTCTGTTGACCCTTTTGGTAATAGAGTCTTTTCTGGCATTTTTTGCTTGAGGTAGCTTAACACGTCTTATTCCTGGACCGCGCGTCACCTCTTTGGTTTCTCTTCGATTGAGTGCGACGGGCGCTAGGGTTAATTGATTAGTTTAGTTTTCTTGTTTGCTTTTATTATGGGTCTGGGTCGCTCTTCTTCTTTACGTATTGGCAATGACTCTTCAGTTGTTGCCGGTTCTGGACGGGTTAGGGATGCTTCCGGCCGTTCGGTCGTGGTTGAACCCCGAAACATTCCTGGGGCGCCTCCTCTTCCCTTGGATAAGGATAAAGGGAAAATAAACCTAATTAAATATCATGGGGGATCAAATTACCTTAAATGCCAAGTCGACATGCGTGACGTGGGACGCCTAGCAAAGTCGGTCCTTCGTATGGGGTTACCTTTCTTTGAGCACGTTATGAACCTCCCACAGCGTCAGTATAGACCCACGGCGTCTTGACTTTTATGTAGCTTAGTGCACGGGATGGTATGTTTCTTGAAATTAAGCCTTTGATAATGGTGCTTTACCGTTTTCCACTGCGCCTTCATGAAAGGGGTTACGCAACATTTCAATATCGTCATTCCCGACTTCGCTCCCAGCGGTTGGGGTATTTTGGTGGAGCTATTGGCGCAGGGGCCAGAGGGCTCGGCGTCCACTAGTGGCTTTGCTCCTCTATCTTTTAAGCGGAGACCGCAGGGAGCTTCCTTTTATTCTCGGGCGCCACGGAGCTCCTGCATTGATCTCGATCTTCCTTCCTCCCATAGGTCGTGGAAGGGACCGCTATTTCTTTATTGGCTGGGGCCGCAGCGGGAATATGATCCCCTTAAACCAAGGGCGACACTACGGGCCTTAGGTGGCTTGGACCACCCACGATGTCACCATTGAGTGTTCTTTCTACATTTCGGTGCTAACTTGTGTGAAGGTTCTTTTATATTCGACTTTGCATTATTCTCATGCTTCAGTGCTTTCGACTTGACCTTATGCGAAGATAATGTCGTAGCTCGCATTTGGCGGAATGTCTGCTAGATCCCTTACGAGGAAGGCGATAAAATCGGACATTCCTAGTCCATCTAATTTGAGGTCTAAGCGTTCCATTGCTTCGAGGCCCTTGCCTTCTTCCACCGTGGGTCTCTCCGTTGGGCTCCGTAGCTACTCCCTGCAGGGGAGGGACGGTCCGGTTGGGGCCCCGGCGTCACCGGAAGCCGGGTGCAGCCAAGGAGAAAAAATCAAGCTCCACTGAGAAAGATCGGCCGGTTTCGGTCAAGGTTCAGAAATTGGGGGCGTCTCCGACTTCTTCTGCTCGAGAGCCGGAGCGGGTGCAGTCGCTTGTGGCCGAGGCTCCCATGGTCATGAGCTCGCCACCCCCTTCTAAGCCTGGCTGTGAAGCGTGAGTCTCTTTGGTGGGCGGTCCCGGCAGTGTTGGCGGGGTTATGCCCTAATGCAGGTGCAGATCCGCCAGCAGGAGGGTGCTAGGCCACCTCCTCGAAGGGTGGAAGGAGTTGAGAAAAATGGAATCAAGGTTGGCGAAGATGAGGATTCTTTGCTCCTGTGCTGAACTTGCGGCGGGGATGCAATCTCGATCCGTCCTTGGGATTACGACCTTGGGAGGTCGCGTGCCGTTGATGGGCTACGGCTCTAGCCCCTTCGGGGTTGCCTCGGTAAGTCCCTAGTCGTGCCTATTTCCGTGTTGATCCTGTGTTGGTTGTTGACTCCATGTTTGATGTGCGACGACCACTCATTTGAAGGTCTAGCCGAAAAGGCAGGCTAAACGAAGCATGTCAAAATCGCCGGTTATAAGGCGAGGGCGGCCTCTCGCCGGCGGGCCAGGCTGCAAGAGCGGGCGCCGAGGTATGGCGAAGAAGTAGAGCGACACCATCCCCGATCAAAAGCATACCGCATCGGCTCGGTGCTCGGGCGAGAAAGTAGAGAGGATGGTTCGAAATCGACGGCGGTTGCGGAGAGCCCGGAAGGTTCGGGGTGAGCTCCCAGTTGCACAAAATGATTTGGTGGGACAGAAACATGTGCGCAGTGTGGACCGGAATGATTGGGAGCCATTGCCGCGCGTGATTCAGCTCTGCGCGGCAATCGCGACACAGGCGATAAAGTGAAGCCCTTGGCTAAAGCGGCTCGTCCCATGAAAGCCTGAGCGCCCGCTAGGAAATTGGCTCGTGTGGGCCTGGGCGTAAATTCGGCGAACGGATGAGTGAAGTGTCGCGGATTGAGTGGGGGACCTTCATCGGCAAGTAACGGTTTGCTCGGAGGATGAAGTTATTGGAAGCGAGGGGATCGAAGCCGATTCGGTGGGCAGCCTCTGGGTGGCTCGCTTTTCAGCAGAAGGCCGTTCACGTATACTCAGATTTGGACTTCAACTTCGACCTCCCAAGCGACGAGGAGGCAGAGGAATCTTTCTCTGCGAATTATTCTCAAGAACCTGGTACTCCTGCTGAGGCCCATTCCCCCTCTTCATCGTATGTTCCTCATGCGGCCCTTTGGTTCACGTGCTCATCTCCCAGTCGACTTTTATATTTTCTTTTACATGTACGGGTTTCCTTTTGCGGGACTGGGGCGGAACATATGTAGCCCTCCTTTTAATAAATATTCATTTTTTATGGTTTGCGTTCTCGCTGGAGTATTTTCGCTTTTCTTCATGAATCGTATGGCCCGAATTGAGGGTCTGAGCTGAGCAATTAAGCTCGTCAAACTGTGTCGCTGAGGCTTCGTGGGCTAATTTGTATGAGCTGGACCGATTCCTAGGCTGTAAGGCCTGTATAGGCGGAGCTCGTCAAATTGAGCTGCGGTGTACGTTGGCTTTGTCTTGCATGTCTTTGAGGCCGAGTTTTTGGGTTGCCTGGGGCGAGAGCTCCTCGACGGCGGCTGATCTCCATCGGGCCGGTTGCATGAGTTGAGGCCGGTTCTTAGGGCATGACTATTTTTTTTGGCGAGGCTCGTCGGCTTGAGGCGGTCGGTCTCCGTCCGGTACGACTTGCTTGGGGACTCAGCAGGCTACATGGCTGTGCGAGTGGATGAGCTCGTCAACGTGAAGCTGTTGGAGCTCGTCTATGCGGTGGCTGGATAAGGGCTCGTCCGTGTGAACTCGTCCCGATGCGACTGGCGAGGCCGGGGCTGGAATCTATGTGGACTTCTAGGAAGAGCTCGTCAATGCGAGCAAGTGGCGAGCTCGTGCATGTGAGGCTGCTAGGAATAGCTCGTCGGTCACGGGAAACCGGTTGGGCGAGGCTCGTCTATGTGTGGACTTCAAGGAAGAGGCTCGTCAATGCGACAGAGTTGGGCTGAGCTCGTCCGTAATGAGCGCTAGGAAGAGCTCGTCAATATGAGCGTTAGGCGGGGCATCTGCGGACTTCTAGGAAGAGCTGTGTTCAATACGGCAGGTTGGGCCGAGCTCGTCCATGTGAACTGCAGGGAAGAGCTCGTCAGCCTGAGAAGCGTTGGGCGGGCTCATCTGCGTGGACTTAGGAAGGCTCGTCAATGCGAATAGTTGGGCGAGCTTCCGTCCATGTGAGCTTCTTTGGGAAAGGCTCTTTTAGTGAGCGTTGGGCGAGCTCGTCAGTGAGTTCTTGGGCTCGTGGGCGGAGTTGCTGGCGAGATGGCTCCTTAGGTAGCGTGACTTGTCAGTTAGACGGGCACTGTCGAGTGGTGCAGGCTCGGCGTATGGTCGGTGGCGTGAGGCCGGCGGCAATGTGGCCGTGGCCGGCGTGGCAGTGGCGTGTGGCCGAGGTGGCGTTATATGGCCAGGGTGGCGATGTAGCGAGTGGCGTTATAATTCGGTGGCGTGTAGTGCGGCGTCCGGGCTCACTCGGTGGCGTGAACTGTCGGGAAATGCGAACTCGTCAAAGTGGGTTGGGCTCCCAGGCGTTGTGGCCCGGTGGCGTGTGGCGAGGGGTGGCAATGTGGCCGAGTGGCGCGTGGCCGATTGACGATGTAGCGAGGGTGGCGTGTAGCTGAGCTAATCACGGAAGCTCATCGGGTAGCGTGACGTCGAGTAGACGAACTTCGTCCAAAGTGGCTGTTGGGCTCGTTTGTAGCGTGGCGATGTGGCCGGTGGCGATGTAACTGGCGATCCGACTCCTCGGGTAAGCGTGATGCGTCGAGTAGGCGAACTTCGTCAAAGTGGCGCTTGGCTCATGGCGCGAAGCCTTGGTGGCGTTCAACCGTGGCGATCGACTTCGTTAAACGGCGTGGCGCTGTCTTGAGTGGATCACCTCGTCGATGTGGTGCTTTGGCTCTGGCGCTAGCCTTGGTGGCGTTCGGCCGGGAGTTGATCGACTCTCGGGAGCGTGTTTGTCGAGTAGGCGAACTTCGTCAAAGTGTTTGCTTGGCTCTTGGCGTTATGGCAGTGGCGATGAAGCCGGTGAGCGTGTGGCCCAGAAGTGGCGATATAAGCCCAGGAAGTGGCGATGTGGCAGCGATCGACTCCCTCGGGGTAGTGACTGCGCGGAAGCGGAGCGAACTCGTCAAAGTGAGCTGCTGCGTGCGGCCATTCGACTTCAGATTTTCTTGGAAAAGTGCGAACACCTTTAATGCTGATTTATGGAGAATTTGGAACGTTCGGGTGGCTTTTTGAGTACTTTGGCCTTCTTATAAATGGCGACTTCATTCGTGGAGTTTATGCGCGTATTACGCACTACGGTGTGGCGGGAATAGAGGTGAGATGTCAGTGGAGGATCAGTTATGAGCCGGGATCTTCGGACACTGGTTGATCAACGTGATCGCTCTGCATGACGGGTTGTGACCACTGATCTCCGCCATGGGATCAATATTCCCTAGCCGTGTTGAGAATGCGCCGAAGAAGAGCGATGCATTTCACCGTCGCCTTCTCCATTTCCTGTTCTTCTTTCTCTTCCTTCCCCCTTTCTCCTTCTCTTTCTTTTTCATCTTTTTTTCCACATCTCATTCTCCCCTTTTTGTTTATTCTGCACAAACTCTTTCCATCCCTTTTCTTATTCTCCTCTTTTCCACTTCTTTCTTTTCCTTCTTCTTTCTCCTTCTCTCTTTTCCTTCTCCTTCTTTTCATTCTCTCTTTCTCCTTTACCCCCCCCACCCTTTTTTTTTTTTTTAAGGGAGCGCTTGTTCGTGCTTCATGCGAGGACACAGTAGTGGGGCCGTGGGAGTGAGGGCCGGCGAGGTGAATATCAGCGTCGTCGTCTTTCGGGTGTGGTGGACCCAGACGATCCCTAAGGTTTCCATGCCTTTTTAGGGATCGTTCTCCATCTTCTTTTGGGGATGTTTCCCGAACGCTTTGTCTTTTGGGGCTTCGTCCTCGTCGTTTATCTGTTCCACTCTTCTCTTTATGGGTGGAGGAGCTCTCCTTCTTGGATATGAGGGCTTCTTCGCCATTTATATACTTCTCTGCTTTTGCGAGCACCTCGGCCATGCTTGCTTGAGGGTTCTTTGAGATGGAAAACATCGGATCAGCCCCATTTGCACTCTAACCCAACAATGAATACGGTGATTGCGGAGTACACCATCGGGTATGTCCTATCTTCGAGGGGACTCGGCGTTGAATTTTGCACATAGGACTTGGGAACTTTCACGAGCCACAGCGGCTTCGATAGATGGTAACTTCGGTTTTTGTACGATCGCTCCGGAGTAAAAGTGGGAAGCCGAAGCATAATGGATAGTTCTCTGAATGAAGAGATTGATGAAGGTGGAATTCTATTAAACCAGGCCAAGGCTGGGCCTTTTAGTGTGGTGTAGCTGTCGCACGGGAGATCTGATACCCGTGTAACTCCATTTGATTTTTGTAAGTATTGAGGTGGTCGACGGGATCTTTTATTCCATCGAATGCTTCCACTTGTGGCATTCTGAATTTCTCTGGAAGGGGGTAGCGTAGCACCTCGGTTGTGAAGGGTGATTCAGTTTGTTGTACCAAGGTGTCCATAGTGTCTGGGGTGCGTCCTTTAACCACCTCCTTCACACGGCGAGGAAGCTCTTGTTGAACTCACGAACCTCTGCTCCCATGATTGCTCTCTGCTCTGGTAGGGTGATGTAGTTCTTCGTTCAAGGCATGTCCTCCGAGCATTGCTCCGTTTCCCTCTTCCGCAGGGGCTAATTGTGGTTCGTGCCCCACGGCAACGGACCTCAGCTACGTTTAGGCACCTCGAGTCGTGAGTAGTGTTAACTCCTGTGAGGGAATGTTATGACAGCTGCAGATTACGTCGTGTCTCAGGTGGATGTTGCATCCCATGCGGTAAGTTGTTCTAACTCTTCTATCAGGCGTTGATTGACGAGGCGAAGTGATTCCACTTCGTTCGTATTAACTGCGGCCCAGCTTCTCTTGTCCCGGAGGTTTCTAATGGCGTCGCGTTGCACGGTGGATCCGCATCCTTGGCAGTTGGCGTTGTACGCTTTGTGTTAGGGTTGATACCATCGATGGCGAAATCGGTTATATTTATGAGGCATCGTTCCCACGAGGCGCCGGCGCGATGATGCCTTTTTCAACGGCTTGGGGAGCGTGTGGGGAGTGGATTGGCGGGACTGGATTGTTGGCGGGGGGCTGGGATGCGACTCTTGGATTACTGGGTTGAGGCTAGGATCATTTACGTGTGTTGATCTGCGGGCTTTAATGTAGCACTCCTGCAAAAACACAAGGAAGAAGGGGTCGGCCGGGGCTTAGCCGGGTGCTCCGTCACCCTAAGTCGGTTTCTTTACGCGAGAAGAGGCGCTTAGAGGCGGATGTGTTGCACTGTAATTTATCTTTCGTCTAAGAGTGCGTACCTTTCACTGCTGGGGTGGCCATGTATTTATAGTAGATGTCGACCGGTTGAACATGCTTAGGATTTGTTCCCATTGGATGGGATTTTTCTTATCGATGTCGGTTGGTATTGTGGATTTAGAAAGAATTTGTTTATTTGGGATAATCTTCCTTCCTTATTGGGGAGATCAAGCGGTGATGATGTTATTATTTTCCTTTCCTTATTGATAAGATTAGGTTGGATCGACAGGATGGTATATTGTTAGGGGTTATTCTATTTTCTGTATTGGCGAAATACAATCTGATTCGCAGGATATGGACCTTCTAATTCATCCAAGATCGTCCTTTGGACCTAGCGAGTAGGGCCTTCGTTTTGGGTGGAGTGGGGGCTGAACATTGGATTGAGCGTATTACTTCTTTGGGCTTAGTGAGTTAGGCCCGACGAGGCACAGATTTTGAGAACCCTATCATAAATAAAAAGAATTAAATGAGCATCTCGGAACCGGTTCGGATCCGCCAATCGGGTTGGACCGGAAAGGGGTGCTACACAGATAATATCGTAGGGTCGATTCTAGTAGTCAACGCACTTCTCCCTGTGGATCAAAATCCGTATTTAGGTGTATATTCTTGTCACGGCCTTGTGCGTTGCGCTAGCACATAGGTGCTCTACTTGGTTTATACAAATCACACATCCACTTATTTGATGGCTTTTTATCGATAGTAAAATTTAGATTTTATTGGATAATTGTGTATTAATGTTTAGAGAATTTGTAGTACTTAATTTTATTAAGTATTTTTAAAAACTATTTTCTTATCATATTTTGTTGAATATTTTATTGTAGAATTTTCATTTCAAGTTTGTGAAAAAAAATGTTGATTATTTTATTTATAATTATTTCATTTACACACCTGCAAATTGAGTTGAAGCCGTGGTTGGCATAAATCGAACCAAATCGTAACACATTAGGTTTGGTTGGTTTGAGGTACGAACGGTTTGAATCGGTTGCAATTTTTCAAGCCGATGTTATAGATTTAGATTGAATATGATGCTAAAACCGATCCCAAATAGATCCACCGAGACACCCCTAAGCTTGTGATCTCCAAACAGGGGGCAATGTGGTTTCATGGCTTCTACGTCGAAAAGACCTGTCCGGTGAAAACCTACCCACAAGACTCACCAAAAGTCGTCATTTTAACAACATCATCCTGTTCGTTGAGTTCGAAGGGGTTCTCTTCCTCGATATCCAAGGATAGATCGGCATAAAGATCTTCTAAGTTCGCTTCTCCACTACTGCTGGTCTTGGGGTGAAAGAAACAGGGGAGGGAAAAGGATGGAAAAGGTTGAGGGGCCAGTCAAAGGACATGAGAAAAAAGCAAGTCAAAAGACAAGAAAAAACTAATAAAAAAACTTATTCTCATGCAATGCTAAAAACCATTTTTTATGGGACATTACATTTTCATTGATTATACCAATTGACTTCAATATGTCTTTCTTTTCAATAGGAGTGTAACCGAGCCGAGTCAAGTCGAGTATTAGGCAGAGTTCGACTGTATCGGCTCATTTCGATTTTAAAGGAATTGGACTTCGGCTTTTTATTCGCGAGGGTGCGTTTTACGACCGACGAGCCCAGGTTTGAGGATCTTTGTTTCCAGCTCGTTTACTTCTGACAAAAAATGATGTTAGGGCTCAACTCGTTTAACTTAATAGACGAGTTTGAGCAAGCTTCTATCGGCCGAGGCTGTAGAAACTGACTTCGTGAGTAGCTTCGGCTCGATTCTGATCACTGTTAAAGAAAATGTTCATCCCAAAAATAGTAGGCAGTATAAGCCCAAATTAAAAAAGATAAGACAATAAAAGTTCGATTAACTTGATTGACGTTGAAGTTAAAATATTAAAATCGTTTGTAGGAAAAATTTATTGATAACGTCGAGTCTTCGTGTGGGCTGTGCGGCTTGGTTCACGGCTGATGCGATGCGTTTGCGAGCTAGCGAGCCGAGGGTGCTTTCGGGTTTGACTTATGAGCCTCAAACTCGGAAACTCGACTCGCTTAACTTAATAAACGAGTTCGAATCTAGCCTTCAACGAAATCGAATCGCCGAATACCACGAGTAGCTCGACTCTAAGCATAACCCTACTTTTCAATGTTTTCTTAATAAATCATTTTTTTTGGTCTAATAGAATATTTCATTTAGTTGAACAATATTTCTAAGTTTTCTTCCCAATTTTAAAAATATTTTTGAAAAACAAAAGATCTAATATTGACAAAATTTAGAAGACTTTTAAAATTTTTAAATTTTTTTATATACAGAAGATATCTTTATTAAAAAAATTTAATTATGGTGTTAAGGTATCTTGTGAAGTGTGTGTTTAGTTAAATATTTTTTCTATAATTTTTGAAAAATATTTACTTAAAATACTATTAAAATCAATTCCAAGTTTTTAAAAACACATTTTGAAAAAGTTCAATAACTTGAACTTCATGATAGCTAGAACGTTGAACCTTTAAAAAAGGCAGGACAAAGGTGTCCTATAGGTTGTGCACGGTTTATTTGGTTTGATTTTAAATATAAAAATCTAATCGACTTGGTTTTACTTTATTAAGACGGAAAGACCAAAACCAATAAAATCGATTCAATTGGATTTTAAGATAATAACCCATTAAAGTAATTTAAATAGGTTGGATTGGGATGGTTTAAAAACGGAATAAAAATTTTAAATTGTAATATAAGAATAAAACTAATATATATAATGTTATCCAAAAAAAATCAATAAATTTTCGCTAACTTTATTAATAAAATTATAAAAAAATAAAATAAAAAGAAAAACGAAAATAATGGAAAAGAATCTATAATTAATTTTAAAAAACAATTCTAAATCTAATTTATTTAAATGAAATATAAGATTTATCATAATATTTTAAAAATCTAAAAATATATAATTGTTCTAAACATTTATAAAGTTTATCAACTTATCATTAAGAAATTAATCAAACAAAGATTAAAAAAACTAAAGAAAAACATATTTTTCAAAATTATAACCAAATTATGAAAATAAATATTTAAAATATAATATTATAAAAGACTTAAAACACTTTCTAAAAATTATCCAAATCAATTTTTGAATAAATTATCCAAATCAATTTCAATACTCAAACATATTCTTAAAAATTATTCAAAATTTATAACAAATAAATTAAGAGTTCTAAAATCCAATCTCAAAAAAAATAGAATAAAATTTAAAAGATAATATTTATTCTTGATTTTGAAATTAAAACCGACCGAACAATATTCAAAACTGTCAATCTAATTTGATTTAATTGGTTTTTGTACACTTCTAGTCTCCAATTTAAATTTAAGTGAGAACAATTTTCTATATTATAACTAAATTAAAAGTGTTTAACCTAGTTAGTAAAAGTTTTAATAACTCCATTTTCTATTTTTGGGCTAAGTGGCTTTTAAAAAAAAATTTATTTAAATATATCAAGATACATATCACCCATGTGAAAACTAATCATTTACATATAAAATTCATTGTATATATATATATATATATATATATATTTAATTTTAATTAAAATTCTCAATGACAGCATGGAAATTTCTCAATCTTGCCTTCTCAGGTTCGGAAATGAGATAATATTTATTTAAATTGAAAAAGCTTTAAAAAATGAATTTATTTTTATTGTTATTTTTAGTAAAGGTTTAATTTAATGTCTTGCAACCGAAGGAGCTCAAACTTGATCAATAATTATAACTTAAAATGAAAAGACGTGATTGCCCTTCCATTTCCAATAGCATTATGACACGTGGAAACTTAAAGTCAACGATTTGACTCAACCACTCAAGGCGTAGGCAAGGCAACCCACGTTACCGAAACCTCCGAAGCTGACCTTCCAAGTTCCAAGGCCGAGTGCTTGTCACCTTAACTTATTTATTAATCAATCTTATTATTTTATTATTAAAATATTATAATAACAGATATCACGTGAGTTACACGTGTCTTATATTTTAGGAACAGTTGTGTGAGCTGGATTAATTGAGGTAATAATACCTAAATGAACCAGCGGTCGGTCATCCGCCTCATACATACTTATCTTATGATGCACACCACGGAAATATATTTATCGTTTTTAGGCTTTTAAATGCTTCAGGAAATTACGAATTTATGCTAAATTCGTAGCCCAATTTTAAACAGTTTATTATAATGTTTCAAATTCGAAGCTAATAAAAAATAATTTATTATATTATAATAAACCGTTTAGTTGTCAAAAATTTAGCATGTTTGGTTTTTTTTTTTTTTCAAAACATAGAAAACACAATTTTTATGTTTTTTAAATTCTAAAACATTTATCCAAATTTAGTGTTTTTTTTATATTATTCTTGTTTTTCCACAACACAAAAACATAATTGGCCAAATAGATTTATGTGTTTTTAATGTTTTTTCATAACAAAAAACAATTTTAAACAATAAGAATCGAACACACTCTAAGGTATGTTTGTTATTGTTGGCTGAAAATTATTTTTTGTTCAAAAATTACAGACACAAGAGATAATGAATAAAGGGACATTCCTTAATTTTTTTAGCGATAATTAGACACTGGGCTGCTTCGTTGTCACACATAAAGACACACAATGTCACAACTCCAAACCCGACATCGAATAATAAACGCTAAGTAACATTCTCCGCTAACCCAAACTCCAACTCCTATTTATTATTCCATGCATGTAGGCCAACACGAATACGACATATTTAATTTCATTACTTAAAATACGTTAATTATAATTAATCATCCACAGATATTTAACACAAATAACCTATTAAATTTAACCTGTTTATTAATTTTATTATTTAAATTAATATGAATTATAATTAATAATCCATATTTAACATAAATAACTTATTAAATAGCTTAATTAATTAATATAATAATTAAATTGATTAATTCGGGTCAAATTCGTGTTAGACAGATCAACACGAATACGACCCATTTATTAAACGCGCAGCTACATCGACGAATACGAATTCAAACATCGATTATACTAACCCAAACCCGCAAAAATCAGCACAGCTCAGATCGTCTACGTTGTCACAATTCAGAAGCCTCCCAAGATTTTCTTTTGTTTTAAAAAATATAGAATACATAAAATTTAGGTAATTTTTAGAGAACACAAAAAAAATAGTATTCTCTGTATTTTAAAAAATGTTCCAAAAAATAATCTTCAAAAATAGAAATGAAACATGTCCTTAGTTTTTTTTTTATATATTTGGTCTGAAGATGGTGTAAAGAAAATAAAATAAATATAATGTAGAATAAAAAATGAAAATTAATAAATTATTTATGTTAGTTTAAACTTATTCTAACTATTTTATTTAAACATCAAATAATGAAAAAGTATAAATTTATAGTCAGACGTTATTGGGTAAAAGATCAAACGTTCAAGATCCGATATTGGTAGGTAAAAAGATTTGAAAATAGAGATGAACTTGTTTTTTTTATTTTTATATTTTTTTAAAAGGAGAAATAGTATTATTCATTCAAACCTACACCAAGATACAAATTGCTATAAATTTAATAATACATTGACTGTAATATTTATGAATCCAATTATTCAATATGACCATAATTTGATATTACGATCGAATTCATTTTACTTGTTCGAATATGACAGGATTTCGAAAAATATTATGTTATAACAAGTCGATGATAAACTAAATGTTATAATAAGACGGTGATAATATTAAAAAGATAATAAAAAAAAGATATAGGTGAGTGATTTGACTGATTTCAGGTCATAAATAGTAAAAAAATTATTTATTCCTTATAAAAAAAAGATTAAAAAAGAACAAGACAAAAGGAAATGAGAAAGCGGCGGCTAGGGTTTGTTAATAGCGGTGAAATGAGGAATTGAGGTAACAAAACCAAATTAGTTGGGGGTGTTGGGGGAATGATAATGTGTTTGTTAGAGTAGCCATAGGTGTATGGGCAGCAAGGGGTAATATGCAGATCTACTTCCTTAATTTCTCAAATGAAAAAAAAAAGCTGCTCTTTTTTTTTCTCTCTCAGCAGAGCACCAGTGTTAAAAGAATAAAGCTGTTCCCTATATTCACACTGTAATCATTTGGCCTCCCATGGGTTCTCACACTTGTGATCTTTACCAATGTTTTAAAAAAGTCGGTTCAGAAATTGAACCGAAAAGTTATGGTTGAACGAGTGGTGAAATCGGATTGGAACTGGATGTGAAAGATCTAAGATGTGATCATAAGACTTCATATTTTCTACCTCTTTGAGCTGAAGGTTGCTATTTTCAGTGGAGGAGTCACTTAGTTATATACCCCTTAAAATGGGAGGATTAGGTTACAACATCATATTTGCTAAGGTATGTTCCTATGAGGTTAAATCTAGTGCTCCTTCACACTGACTATTTTATTATAATTTTTTTTAAGAAAAAAAAAGAAAACAATGGAAATTGGATGTTACGCAACCAAGACGAAGGTGGCAGCCATTTTTTATTTTGGGTGGTGGTGGTGGTGAGGTGAGACATATAGGCCCAATGCTCCCTCGTCTATACTATTTTTTAAGTCTCTATTGTAAACAGAGCATTTAGGTATGGAGAGGGAGCCCAGTTTGTCAAATCTGTCAAATTGTCCAATTACAGCAACACACCTCCCTTCTTTAATTTGCCTTATCCCTTTAACCCCAAGTGGATTTATTTGTATGATTTTGTGCATGTGTCGGCATTTCATGCAACTACCCGATGTCGATTGATTTCCAATCCCCATTCTTGCATCCTACACGCACTTTCTCTCTCCTCTCTCTCTCTCTCCAACATGATCAGGCCCACAACTAAAGCTTTTTCAATAAAACAGACGTGGTTAACCTAATTGTGGGCCATGGCGTTCTCCCGAAAAGGGTAACCCAGTTGAAGATTTGGGCCGGGGTTGAAGGAGGCATATATACACTTCTGTTATTACGCATTCCCATCCCCGTGGGTTTGGGTTTCATGGGAAAAATAAAATGGAGCACCTAACAACACAATTTTGTAGACCAAGAACTACGAGATCATCCCTTTCATTCCAAGGTGACGGTGTTGTGTTTCTCCAGATTTTCCTATAAAGTATCAAAGGAAACCAGAAGTGAGGATGAACCATTGAACATGTACAAGACTATTCTCTGGTCCTAACTATACATTGCTGGGATGATTCAATACAGCTTGAAAACCAAAAAAAATTGTAAAAAAAAAGATAAAATTTGAGAGAAAAAAAAAATTAGGAAAGAAAAACAAAAACTAATTTTGTTTAAAAGACGAGATGAGAACGAACCATAATCCCAGACCTTCATTTGCTCTCCCCCAGACTTCTTAAAAGCTTTGTGAGCTCAAAACTAGCTGTTGCATTTTCTCAGTATTTGTTGGTCAGAAGCCTCAAAAGATAGAGCTGTTGTTGGTTGGTGAATCATTTGAAAGATTGTGGAGTTTGGGCAGCCTGGTTGGATGTCCTTGAATACCATCCTCTGATCATTTGGTCTGTCAGCCGAGGTTTCTCGTTCCTACATTACTCAAACTGAGCCATATATCTTAACACTACTTCTCATTTTTCTTGCCTGCAATACAAAGCATTATTATTGTTATCTTCTTATACTAGTCCCTCAAGGAATTATCTGATTTAGAATCATATCAACTAACCAAATCCTGTTTTAAAGAAGCAAAAAATTGTTATGGATGTGAATATAAGGATAGTAAGGAAGACAAATGAAGAGAAAGAATCTAGACTACAAAAGCGCTTCCAAAACTAGCCATCTGTACTCTTTGGAACCACATCTTCTGACTGCTTATGGATATGACGCTCATTGCGGTTCTAAGAGTTCATCAACTTTGTATGTGATTGAGATAACAAGGGTCCTGAAAATTAACCTTTCCTGATCCTGATAACCTGCAGCAGTCCAAAATCAAGATGGTTGAAGAATTGAATCAGAAAAGGAATGAAAAATATGGGCCTTGGCCAAATACACCATTATAAAATTAGATTTGAACTTGTTAGTTCAAAAACATAAATGTATTTAATTGAACTAGTTGGAGCCCAAACAGGCATCTCTCCTTTTTGGTTCTTGGTTCCAAATGTCATTAACTTTGAGAA
Organism: Tetrastigma voinierianum; assembly: GCA_016808115.1. Lineage (NCBI taxonomy): Eukaryota > Viridiplantae > Streptophyta > Magnoliopsida > Vitales > Vitaceae > Tetrastigma > Tetrastigma voinierianum. The sequence continues at coordinate 102,747 of JAEQBH010004896.1, read as the reverse complement.
ATGGTAAATAAGCAAATATCTTTGAATTTTGGCCACTTCAAAATTTTGACTAGTTTTTAAGCTTATTCACATAAATAAGTCATTATCCATATTCACTTCAATGGAAACTGAGACTTAAAATCATGATTAGTGCTAAAACCACCACACTTACCAAATGATTTCTCTTAGATGCCATTTCTTCTCTTTGAAAATTTGGCAGTGATAAGTCCTGGGAGTGGTACATATCGGAAGCATCAAATGAATCGGGACGCTCAAACTGCCCCCATTGTTTTAGCATCACACGCTTGGCAATTTCAGATGAATCATAGCCTCTAGAATCAGTGCGGCCGCTGTTTGAAACATCAGAATTTTCAAGTCTATTTGAATGATTCCTTGCATGTACAAACCTGTAGGCTCCAATGCATTACAACCAAGACCCCTTGAACTGGATCTACTGTGAGATCTTGTGGATGCATCATCTTTCCGCTTTTTTGCCCATGCAAAGCCACTTGATGATGAAACTTGCAAAGGGCCAGAGAAGGGAATGTCCCCTTGAGATGCATTCTTCATGTGAGAAGAATCTGTCAGTATATCAATTGATGGCTTTGGAGGATCTCCACCTAATTTGACATCTCCTTCCTTCAAAATATGAAGGCCATTTCCATTAAGCTTATGGAGACCTTGGGTTTGAGCAGTAAAATTCTGCACAGAGAGGAACAAAACAATCAATGATAATTACCTTTCTTACTAAGTGCTAACATGATATAGAGGGTAAGCAGGGAGGTAGGGCGGAGAGAAAAAGAGAGAGAGAGAGACCTCTGCTGGTGCCAATTTATTGATTCCATTTGATTTTTTCGTTGGTTTTTCAGGTCCACGTACTTTCCACCAACCTTTTCCTGAAAGTAAAGAGCTTTGTTCTTGATTATATTTTAAAACATAACAGTATTAGTGATAGAAGAGTGAAGAACTCCTAAGTACTGCAATCATGTGGAATCTTCATCGAGTTGGCTTTAGTTAGTGCAACCATAATATGGAGAAATACCACAACTTCAAGAAACATGATCTCAAAGTGTAAATATAACAAGGCTTCCTAGATGTCCCATGGAAATAGATTACCTCCCAGAGATACAACAAGAGTTCAATAAAAGGCCAAAAGGCCTTCTAATGGGGCTTTAGATGTTCATTGTAATCAAATGAGCCTCTTAGTTTTTGGATAAGGTAAACTATTAGTCCACTATGAGTTTCTTTTTCTTAGCACTTGCTAGAAACACATGTCTCAGAGCTTCAATATGAATGATCAAATTTCCATTATCATATTACTGATTATTGTGATTTTAAGCAACAGAAAATGTATTCACATGCCATGTTAAACACATTGGATGGATTCAATTGGACTGCTTGCTACCACTATGTAAGAGATTGGACTCAAAACACTCAGATCATGTCAATCATGAACAAATCAATATGCTTATTTTAGACTAGATACAACATGCTTATTTTAGATCAGATATGAGCGACAAGTAATAAAAAACCTTCATTAGATAGAGAGAAATGAGAAACCTCACCTCCTTGACTCCTCACGATTTTTAGCATCAATCTCTTTGTTAGGTGAATATTTTGGCAAGTTTATGGGTTGTATGCATAAGGCTTTCGCTTTTGAAATACTAGACATGGCATATAAATTCATGTTAGAGGGATCAGGACAAATGAAACTTTCAACATAGATATAAAAGTGGCACATGCATGCTTTATTTGGTATAGTACCAAGGTCAAGGTACAAGAACTAGAATTTTAGTGCACTTAGTTAGAAGAAAACAAATAACAAAATTTAGTCATGAAATATAGGATAGTAAATACAAAATTTAGAAAAACTTCATGAGCATATGGTAGGATTGAACTGCAATTGATTGGTAGGTTAACTACTTTGTATGCCAATATTTACCTATTAAAAAGAAAAAAAAGAAAAAAAACAAAGAACATATATGCATGCCAATAAATCAGCTTCATTTGGAGCAACCTGCATATCAAGAATTCAAACAAGAAACAATATAGACATTTATTTGTATAAATACCTCAGATGCAAGAGCAGAGGAGGCAGTCCCACGCTTATATGGTTCTACTGAAAGCAAAGTTTCTATCAGGTCCACAGAAATTGTTGGGAGATCTTTGAAGGACTCTCGAAGACAACTCTCATAAGGCTGCTGGGGTTTGAATAGTGTTGCATGGGGAAGTTTAGACTTTTTCCAGTGGCCCATCTGGAGGGGAACCAATGTGCTGAAAATTTTGTGTAATTGTTCAACCTGTAGGTGGAACAAGAACATTTCCTTTGAACTTCATCTGCCAAAGATCAAAACTCAATGAATGAGAGTAAACCAGGAATTTTTGTTAATACTTTCTGGACAATTTCTTTTATATGCCATAGTATCATTGCCAGGTCAGGGTATGTACATGAATATGTTTGACAAGAAATGGTACATGTACAAATGTTTATGATTTCAGTTGCATAGATGAATCAGTAAAAGATTAAGACAGAAATCTTCTGACTTTTTTCAAAAATTTGATGCAATGTATCCAGTTTTGATAATCAGAAATACAAGCTACTTAATAAATTATTATAAACAGAATGATAATACAGTTAAACACCAAAAGAAAGATCTTTAAAAGTGACTGATAGCCCTAGTAACCAAGACTTTTTTAATGGAGTCTCCAATTTACCCTCCTTTCATTTATAGCATACACACAATTTGTTTATCCCATTTTACTTCTATAACAGCCACCATAACCATCAGTTGGCTCAAGTGACGAAGAGGTTGGTGAAGAGATGGGGAGATTCTAGGTCGATTTCTTTTAAAAGAAAGTTCCCTATAAAAGATATAGCAATGGACACTGCCTAACTATTACCCAATCACAATCACATTGTGACTAGCATCTTAGTCATTGATTATCATTAGAATTTCATCTTCCTCCTATAACCAACCATTAAAGAAAAATCGTTTTTAAAAATAAGTTGCTAGTCAATTTATGATTCTTCAACATTGGAAAAAAAAAGAGAAGGTTTTTTAGGTTGTTTTGTCTCAGATATGGTCAGAGAAACCAAGAAAACCAAAATCACACTTTTGTTTTTTCTTTTGGGTAAATAAGGGTTTTGGATGTATATGCAGTTTGATAAAGCTTTAATATCACAAGGAAGTTTACCAATGTGAAAGCAAAGAAATCATGGGTACTCCATGAGTTAGGTGTGTTCCGCTTCATTTTATTTTGAATCTACTCCCAAATAGACCTGTGAAACTACAAGGTCCAAAAATCCCCCAGGTCATCAGAAATCATTCTTCCTTAAAGTTTACACCAAATGCATCTCTTTCCCATTTGTGGATTGCCGTACTTCAGTGAAACTAATCATCTGAACCAACCAATTCTGGTTAAGGAGGCCATTGTTGCTAAATCTAGGTTTTCTCTTCCTAGTCTCAATCCATTGAAATACTCAGATTATTTAGATGCTAAATCAACCCAAAATATTCTTTCTGTAAAACCATGTGCTTCAGTTAAGTAATTACCTCAGTTCTACCTTTAAGGATAGGCTTGCCAACAAGAAGTTCAGCAAACACACACCCAACACTCCAAAGATCCACAGATGCTCCATAATCTGTTGACCCCAGCAGAAGTTCGGGAGGACGGTACCATAAAGTCACAACACGACTGGTCAGAGGTTGCCTGTACCCAGAACTAAAGGAGTTTGCCAATCCAAAATCAGCAATTTTCAGAATTCCTTCGTTATTAACCAGAAGATTTGCTCCTTTAATATCTCGATGCATCACACCACGGGAGTGACAGTGCTCAAGCCCAGATAACAACTGCTTTGCATAACACTTAACCTACAGAAGAAATCAATTTTCTTTTGAATATAGAAATAAACAACAGCCAAACTCAGAGGGGGTACTCAAACACCAAGTGAAATTGAAATAGTTTCCTTTGCAATGACTTTTGGCTGTTTTTGTTGCACTTAAATGAGCTTTACGAAAATGTGCCTACCAATCATGTTGCTCTTGTTTTTTGGTATTATAGTTAATGACCCAAGTTCAGATAATTAGCTCATTTGTCAAATGCAATGGAATAAGTATAGTAACCTTTATGTTCTTTCCTTTTTCTTTCTTTCTTTCTAGTGCATTGTCCAAATACCACCACATAGAACCCTTTAGAGAACGAATTCATAAAGAACAAACCTGTGGCTCGCTGAACTTGATGTCAGGGCATGACATGAGTCCAGAAAGATCGTGTTCCATGTACTCAAAAACGAGGTATATGCTACAGGATAGCCGGGAAGTAATCAAACCATACAATTTCACAATGTTTGATGCAGTCAAGCCTATGGCGTATCGTTATTTCGTGCCATAAACCTAACACTCTCAGGCTCAAAGTTGTCAAACCGCACCTTCTTGGGTGCCAAACTATTCGCCCAGTTTCTAGTTCACGGGCTCGGAACACAGTGCTATATGTACCTTGTCCGATCTGTTGAAGCAGTTGAATTGAATAAGCTTCTCAAAAGAAAGAGATACATATTGTACAGAATCTAGAATTTCATGAATTTGGAATCATGTCCTGTAAATGGATACTAAACAGGAAATGATTTATAAATAAAATCCAAAAAAAAAAAAAACTAAATGGCACAAGGAGAATCAGCTTGCAGATGTTTAACAGAGGAGAGAAACATTCACATGACTCTTCAGTCCTTCTTAAGAAACCGCTTTGGAAAATAGTCCTCCCATAAACTTGTGATTATAAAGAAACTCCATTATAAAAGAAGAAACTAAGCAGATAATTGGCTCCCAAAAAAAAAAAAAAAGAACTACTAAAACAGAAGAGCTCAATTTTGATGGAGCACAAAACTAATTTACAGGTATAGAAGTAGGAGAATAACAGCTGACAACTGGAAATTCACAAGACTACATTCTCCACAAATTCTGAAACTTACCGCTTGAAGCAAGATTGAAACTAATTTGAAAGAACATAATGCGTTGAAATTAATCTGAGGATTGAATATACCCAGATCAAATTATATGCATTAAACTCAAAAAAAATGAAGTAACGAAAAGAAATTTCCTAAGTGGGAGATGGGTGTAATAATTAATTTTAACAGAATTTATGTTAATTCATTCTGTGGGAAACTGAAGTTGAAAAAGTTATGAATACGAACCTTTTCCAATGTCTGGTAAGAATCGGCTCGGAGAGGGACCCAACCCTGAATGGCTTCGCCGGCGACGGCGCTGAGCCAGGCCGGCCATCCAGCGGCGACTTGCTCTCCCTCCACATACTTGTGCAAATTCCCCAATCTGAAGCTCAAGGAGTCGCCACCCCCGTTAGAACTCACCCTTCCTGACTCACTCAACTCGCTTCCACTCAGCCCCGACTCCCAACCACCGCTCTTTTTCTTCTTCTCGAATTCCGCGGCCACCACCCTACCCCGACGGCTCCGACCCGAGCCCGCATTGTACCGAAACACACCAGAACAATCTAAAGCAGGAGTCACCGACACCGCCTGTTTCGAGCTCACACAACCCATGAGTTAAGAGCCACGACGCAGAACCATGGACCGGGTGGAGCAAACCGGATCGACCAGATCAAACGGGTCAATTGGGTAAGTTTCGGCAAGTTCACCTCAATGAAGTCTGGGGTCAGAACAACGAACGAAGTGCAGAGAAATAGCTTTTATACCAAAATTTCCAAACATACAACTTTCACATTCGTTCTCTCTCCACTTTGGTCTCTTTCTTTCTCTATCTCTCTCTCTTCTCAATTTTTGTTGAGTTGTGCGGCAATTGCGGGAGGTGGGGGCTACAGCAATTTAATGGAGTCTCATAAACGGAATGAGCGAGAATCAACGCAAGTTGAGCTAGTGGTTTAAATATTTTTCTGTTAATGGTTTCAGAAATCATGAAAAACAAAAGTAAACTCCTTTTTTTCCTTGTTTTTAATTTTTCTTCTTCTCCTTTCTTGTTTTCTATCCATTTGTCCATGATTTTAAATTCTCTGTTTTTGTTTTCTGCTGCCTTTGCTTCGCTGTTTTCAATTTTCAAGCCCATACTCCAAGCCCCTTGTTTCCATTTGCTTTATCAACTTCTGTCTCTTCCCCAATTCCAAAAACATATAAAATTTCATTCATTTTTAACTAAATTTACAATTCAATCAAAATTAAAAATAATTAAATATCATATAGTCACAAGTACAATGTCTCATTAATTCTTTTACTTAATTTCCATATTCTCATATATGTAACATTAATAACAAAGCAACATAGCCCACATTAAGAGAACAAACAATAGTAATTGTGTTAATAAATTTAATTAAAACCATACAAGTGGCATAGAATAAATTTGAATTTAAAAGGGGTGACTCATTAATATGATATGTCACAATTATATTTAATTAAAAAACAAACAATAGTATTTATGTAAAATAGACAGTGGAACTCGAGTAAGCTGACTTAAATATCCATAATTATAAAAAAAATAAAATATAAAAGTGTATAAAATAAATTTGAATTTGGAAAGGGTGGTTCATTAATAAGGTATGTCATAATTTAATTTAATTAAAAGAACAAACAATAATAATTGTGTTAGCAAATAACATCGTTCCTTTGAGTCTTCTTGGATTCATTGAAGATTTATCTAGTTAGTTTAAGTCCTCTCATAACCATAGGAGATTTACTTAGCCATTAGCGATTATAAAAAGAAAACCATATAAGTGTATAGAATATATTTGAATTTGAAAAGGGTGGCTCATTAGCATTGGTCTATCACAATTCTATTTAATTAAATGACAATGACATGTTTTTATGAGTCGTACATGTGTCCTAAGGGTTAGGGCATCCCCATGAACCAATAAGAGAGCGCGTGGTGTAGATGGTTGGTTGGGTTTTTGTTGAGAATTGACAGATGGGGGGGTGTGAATTAATATATGGGTTTTGCATACTCTATTTTCTTGGTATACTTTGTCCTGACTTGTTAAAAGGAGCAAGACATTGAAGGGGGAGGCGGAACAAAGAGGAAATTGATTAAAGCAGTGAAAGGAAAAGAAGTTTGAGAGAGAAAGAGGGGAGGAAGATAATGAAGAAGACCACTGAAAAACTTTTTCAATGACCTATATGGTGCAGTTCCCACTTCCTACTCTTTTCCTGCTAGGGAATTATTGGGCCCATATTGAGTTGAGTGGTGGGTCAAAGCATCTCTATGCTAGATTTCTTTATGCAAAAATACCCTCCCTAATCCCCCTATATTCATGGTGCTACTTCTAATCAATTATGTCTTTATTCAATTTGTACTTGTATTGAAGGGTCATACTTTGTATTAGTAAACCCGTGTGTATAGCTAGTTCATTTTAACAATCAAAATAGACTTTTGGTGAACTAAAAAAGTCATACCAAAGATCTAGACACCAATGTGATCAATAGTGGGGTCTCTCTCTTTTTTCTCTCTCTTAAATTATTTATTCTCAATGAAAAATAATTTTATAGATTTAAACTAGTAATATATTGATAAAAACATATATTCAAAATTGTTAAAAATTATAAATGATAAAATAACACCTAAATTAATAAGATAATATGTTAATTAATATAGAAGTTTGATATCTTGTAGTAGTATATCTTATGATTTTAGTTACATAATATAATGGGGCGTGGTACGAGTTTGTGTTTGATCGAATATGTTTTATTTATCTGAATCGTTTGCATATTAAGCTTGTTCTGTAAGAGCAACGACGTAAGCCGAATAAAATAAAAAACCGGTTACATGTATAATAGCAAACAATAAAGAAATAAATTGATAGAAACATTAGATGAGTGATTTAAATTCAAGGAGACGGTAAAAAAATGACCCTATGTATTTAAGGAATACAGTGGTAGAAAGTTACTGCACCCCAAATTGTGTGTGTATTATTGTAAATCGGTAGTTATGCTGAAAAATACTTTGTATGTGGGGAATCTCTCCTAAGGTTGGGAGTTAGCACAGTGATGATGAGAGTTGATGGATGAGCAGTGATTAGCCAACAGCCATTGTTGGGAAAAAGTTTGAAAAGGGCACTCAAAACTCAAAGGGCATTGTGGGCATGAAAAGAACTGGCAATCCCAAATCACATGCTGAGGGAGGGAGGGAGGGAGGGAGGGTCTTTGCTTTCCTATGGAATCCGGAGGAGAAACTTTCTTACCTTTTCACACCTGTTTTTCTCTTTTCTTTTCTTTTCTCTTTTCTCACCCCCTCTTCTTTTTCCTTTTTTTTAATTTCTCTTTTACCCCCTAAAATAATCATCATAACAACATATTTCCAAAGTATATTTTTCCTCAAATACATTATTTAAACTTGAGGTCAAGTTCCAATTTTCAAGGTCAATAATGGAGTACCTCATGTTTGAAAAAAAACAAAAAATAAAGGAATGATTTCATGCGATGACATCTGTTTGGAAAAATAATTTTCTCCATACAATCCACAACCCAATTCTACTCCATAATTAAATAAAAAGAAAAAGAAAATCCAGAATTGAACAATATTAAAATCCATATTACCAGTGTAATAAAACAGAATAAAAAACTACAGAAACCGTATTACAGGTAAATTTCTTTTATCATAGTATCACTGCTTTATGTTTCTCCTTTAAGAGGATTTGCCCTTCTGGGTAGATTTTATATAATATAGACATTCTTTTAGCAGTTTGCATGTTGTATGATTTCACCACTACTCCCAACTCTCACATAAAATCATGATTGCTGCCTCCCATTACCCAATCAGTATATTTCTCGTGGGACAATTGCACTCAATAGCACTCATACACATTAATTATCAAAACAAAATATGAAGCCGGTTGTAGAAAACTTTGAAAAATACCAATTCTTGCTTTCATTTGAAGCATCTTCATGACCTTATTGTCATTCAGGTGAGAATTCCAAGTAAGTTTGACGTTTAAGGCTTATTTGGTTTTTGTTTTTTAAAATATTTTAAGAATAATTTTGAAAACGCGGCGTTATTTGAGTGTTTTTATGTATTTTTCAAAAATAAAAACCCTGGAAAAACAAAAAACAGTTTTTAAAAACATTGAACAACAAAGCCCTTTATTTTCGTTCCCAAGATTTTCTTTCATAGGTAAATAAGGGTGCAAACAAGTACAAGAAAAATATTCAAAGACCTTCTATGGAACATCCAAAAAAAACCCTACTTTCCACCTTTTTTCCCCTTGGTGGAGAGGTGGTTTGGCTACTTAAAGAGATGCCTGAACATATCATCATTGCCTTGTTCATTTTCCATTATCTAATAACTATGGATTGAGGAATATTTAAATACAACTGGCATAAGGAATATGTCTATAGCCTTTACTTTTAGCAAATTGAGGATCAATCATTCAGGAACAGCACCCACTGCATTGTTGAGTCCAATGAATTGTTTTTTGAGTCTGATCTTGAAAGAGTGGAGGATGAAAAATTAGATTTGGGTGCCCAAACAGATATGCTTTTTATTAATGGGCAGATGGGCAAAGTTGATATGTAAGTAATACCAAAACCAACTACACCAAATTCAATAGCAAGTAGACAATAAAATATCAGAAACAAAAAAAAATGTAGAAGATGTGGTCAAAGGTAGCTCAGGTAGGGTGGCTATCTCCAATCATCATCCAACCACTTCATTCATCAGTAAGGGGACAAGCAATATTAGGAATACCTCAGTTTCAATTTGGTTGGTGAAAGCATTAATATGGCATTCATGGGCTTAGATGTGGTCATAAATTTTACCATTATATCATCTGTATATTCATAGGCTCTATGAGACGGTTGTTCTTAGGGTGATTTGATTAATACATCTTTTGAATTTTGAAAATTTGATCTTCGTCAATTTTTGACCTGATTTGATAATTGATAAAAATGTCATAGACTCTATGAGATGGTTTTTTCTTAGGATAATTTGATTAAAACATCTTTTGGATTTTGAAATTTTGATCCTTCATCAATTTTTAACCTGATTTGATAATTGATAAAAATATCATTATTGTTTTCTTATAAAAATAACTCATTCTTTTAAGAGATAATATAAATACATGAAATGAAGATAGATATCTTTGTCTCAAATGAGTTATTTTTCAAGAAAAAAACACGGGAAATGTTAGGAAATATTTGTTTAAAAGACATAAAATAATATAAGATTTGTGAATCTGACCTATCTTATATTTTTTTCTTGAAAAATAACTCTTTTGAACAAAAATATCCATTTTTATTTCATATATTTATATTATCTCTTAAAAGAAGGGATTACTTTTACAAGATAACAAGAATGATATTTTTATCAAAATCATACCAAAAGTTAATAAAGAGTCAAATTTTCGAAATTGGGTTTTCAAAAGATACTTTTAATGAATCAGCCCAAGAATATTAGATTCGCATTGAGTTAAGGTTATTTGATGCCTTTTCAATCAAATATTTCTTATTTTCTTATCAAGGGATGCAAATATATGAACAAGAATGAGAGGACAAAGCAGAGGGGTCATGATCATGGAGTCCAGAATTTTATGTCAAACACACAAATCTGTATACACTAGGGTTGTTTTGTGTGTGCAGATTGGGAATCATAAAGATGGTTCAGTCATTAATACGGATTCCTGTCAACCTGGTGTGAACCCATTGAGGGGGGGTTGAAGGAAATGATTTGATTTGAAAGAGTAGTTGAGAAGAGAAGGGATGGAAGGATATTCCTTCACCTTGACCTTAATTGTTCACATGAGGCATGCTTGATTCTGAGGACTTCCCCCAACTTTACTTTTTCTTCCTTTTGTGGCCTAAAACAAGGTTCTAGAGATGGCAAAATGGAATATATGTTCATTTGTGTAAAACGATGGCATCTAGGTCCAAAAACCATGTTTTACTCGGAAAACCCCCCTATTCATGAACCAAGAAAGTTATTCCAGTGCTGCAGGAGAAATTAAGCTTCCTCATGAAACATCTGAACCACTTACTGAGATTTTCCCAGCAAGACAAAAGGTTTCTCAAGGTTATTGCAGAACATTGGTTGAGTTGGAATTAAGAGGTGTAGGCAGTCGAAGTATTCGTGAAATTTCTTGAAAGAAGCTGTTCGTAGAATCTTTCGAATTTGGTAGTAGTTAATCGAGTCGAGTTGAGCTAGTAATTTGTTGAGTCGAGTTCGGGCGTGTCGCGATCTTCGGCTGAGTACAACTGTAAAACATTAAGTCAATTTCTGATCGATCATAATTATTTATTATTATTTTTAATTTCTTCGAGCTTTTTGTCAGGTGGTTGAATAGACAAGCTATTTTTTGAATCGAGTTTAAAGCATCCCCAAGAATTTGATGGTCGAGCTGAGTTTGTTCGTGATCGAGTTGAGTTGAGCTGTGAGCAGAACATATCTATTCTCATCGATTCCACTCGTGATTACACACACCCCTAGTTGGAACACGCTGCAGCAGCCCTGAGTTAGTTTCTTAGTGGGCCCGACTGATCAGGTAGAAAGTAGCAAGCTCCAGCAAGCAAGACTTTAATGTCTTGATCTGGCCTAGTTTGAATGTGTAATGTCTACCATGTCGGTTTGAACCTAAATGCATTTCATTGAGTTTTCCATGAGATATTATCAACTGGTCAAACAAATTTTGTCCCCACCATGACTTCAACTAAAATCCATTCAGCCCTCAAACCTTTTTTTTTTGATAGGCAAAAAAACCAATATATTAGAAAGGGCAAAGCCAAAAAGGGGCACCTCAAAAGAGTACACTAAAAGCATACAAAGGGGCCGAATATGGCACAAAAGGAAGGCTAAGACAAAAAATTATCAACCCATTGCATAAGCTACATAGCCTAACAATCTCCCCAATAAAGGAAAGGTTCGCCGGAGATATAGTTGGCTTACAAAAGACGCAAAAGGACTTAAGTCACATCTGACGAAAGCTGCGTGTCATGACGGAATTTTTGTTCATTTTGATCAGGATTGCGGCTTGAAGCATGGGGGCATGCGACTTTCTTCTTTTCTTGAGAGGAAGCCCGGAACTTGGCCCGATTATCAGGCTCTTTAACCAAGTAGGGACAAACTCATCCGCCTTCGATGGGGAAAGCGATATGGTCATGTGAATCTTAGGGCGGAGTGGATAAAAGATCTTCGAAAACCTTGCATTGTCAGCTTAGGACATATGTTAGCGGGAGAAACACGTGTTTTTAATGTGATCCCAGTAGTCAAAATCTTCGCACGCCCCTTGCCAAAAAACCCCACCTTTATAGGCCTGAGGATTCTAAGTCATCTTGACGGACCTTGAGTTGCTACCTCCACCTTCAGGTCCTTAACTAGAGCGATTGAAATCTGATCAACCAGCCCATTCCACCTCGCTGTCAATCGGGGGGCAAGCTTTGTCTGACGGTCATTATGAATCTCTGGCTCTTTTAATTCCACCAATCATGAAATTGTTTACTCGAATCTAAAGTTCCTTCTCACTCTATCTGATGACTTCCCCCAGATCGCCACATATCCTTTGAGCTAGCCGGCTCATGGGGAAGGGGAAAGGAGCAAGAAAGTTAGACATCCTCCGAAATGCGACTTTGCGCTGTTTGCCTTGTCGAGAAACGATTCACTCCTTCTGAATCACTTCTTTGCAAAATATCCTTCAAAGACCGACCCATGCTTGCCTCTAAGAGTGTTGAGAACCGCCACATCCTCATTACCATACTTTAGACTAATAATATTCCTCCACACGAATTTTCCTCCATAACCGTCTCGATTCGATTTCCTAATAGAGTCTTGAAATTTGAAAGACTACGAGATGCCTAGACCACCTTTCACTTTACTCGAGAAGCGAACAATATCATGACCGGATGAATCTTCCTTCCAGGGTTCTTGCCTCCTGCGAAAGTCTCTTTGAATTTTTCTAATATGATCTTGACTTTCCTAAACCGTCAGGACACATGACATAGGTGGGTAGATTGGACAGGGTACTTATAATCAAAGTAAGTCTTTCCCCTTTAGAAATGTATTGCCTTTTCGGTTAATGATCTTTTTGAAACCTCTCTTCTACCCCCATCCCACACGTTGTTAGAAGGCACTAGTTTTCTTTCGGCTGGCCACGAAGATACTCTACTTTTAGTAAAGGCCAATTTGCCACTTCCCAAGGCTAAATTTTCCTTGTTCTCAACTCTACCCACGGGTAGCAAAGGAGCTTTATCCAAATTAATTACCGAGCAGAAAGAGCCTCAAACCAAGCCAAAATCCCGACTTAGATAAACGATTGGTCTTTAGTATCCTTAGAAAGCAGGTATATCTGCGAGACAGTGTGTGATCACCTTTGTGTGCCATTCCTCCTTAAACATGGCAGAAATAAGCCTCATTTGCAACTCATCCACGAAAGAAAAAAACTTCCATCCTTAGGACAAAAAGGTAAGGGGATAGTGGATCTCCCTGCCTCAGCCCTCTCGAACTCTTAAAAAAACCTTCAAGGCTGTCATTTAGCATGACTGAAAAAGAGGCAGTGGAGATACACCACTTGATCCATCCCAACCACTTCTCCTTAAAACCCATTTTAATAAGCACTGCTGTGAGAAAATTCCAATTAATCTTGTCATATGCTTTCTCAATGTATAGTTTACAGAGCACCCCTTTTTCCTTCTTCTTTAACATTGAGTCAATGACTTCATTAGCAATCAAGGACGCATCTAGAATTTGTCTCCCTTCCATAAAGGCATTCTGAGTTGAATTCAACAATTTATTCATCACCTTTTTTAGCCAATTTGCCAACACTTTTGCTATCAATTTATAAATGCTTCCAGTTAAGCTGAAGGGTCTGAAATCTTTTAGGTCCTCAACCCCTCCTCATTCAGAATTAAAACCATAGGGTTTGAGTTAGGGCTTCTTACAAAGCTCCCGTACTCGAAAATCTCTAAGCGACCCATAATATCGATTTAACAACATCCCGACCAAAGCGCAAAATCACGTGAGTAAAACCATCAGGCAAGGCCTTGTCCCATTGGTTGTGTGGCTTAACGTGAACCTCTTCTTTCGTGAAAGGCACTTCTAGTCTTAATGCCTCCATGTCATTTAGTCTAGAGAAATTCAGCCCCTCTGGACTAGCCCTCTAGGCCTCAGATCAAGAGTTCTAGTATTATAGTGCACTCTTTTGCCTCCTTTGTGCCATTTAACCATTAGTCACCCTATAGCCATCTTGTCGATATTTGTTCCTCTTTATAGGAATTTGCCATCTTGTGAAAGAGCCCCGGTGTTCCTATCACCCTCCTTGAGCCCAATTTCTCTGGAGCTTACTGCTCAGAAATTTCTTCCATGATCGCCCATTTCTTGAAATCCTCCATGCCATATCGCTCCTCTGGCTCTCCATGACGGAGGTCTCGAAGCTTTCAATATCATCCCAAAGAGCCACCTTTTTCATTGCAAACTTCTTTTGTTCATCCACATTACCAAAGACCCCCTTGTTCCACGCTTTGAGTTTTACTTTTAGAGCTTTAATCTTCTCCATCAGCACATAACTTTGTGTCCCCCTAAACTCAAAGCTTTGCCACCAATCTGTAATAAGCTCCTTAAACTCACACCAGCCACATATTCTCAAATCTAAAGGGAGAGGGGCCATTTAGCCATGTACCCCCTTCCAATAATATTGGAGAATGGTCAGAAATGGGTATAGGAAGAGTTCTTTGCGTCACCTTACCAAACTAGCAGTCCCACTCCTCAATAATTAAAAATCTGTCCAACCTAGCCATCCTGCCATTGTTAGGGCCCCCTTTCCAGATAAAAAGGTCTCCCTGCATGGGGATGTCTTTCAATTCCAACTCATCTGTAACCTGGGAAAAGCGCCTCATTGAATGAGTATTGAAGCTACCTTCTCTGTTCCTTTCCCTAGGAGCTCTTATTGCATTAAAATCCCCTCATAAGCACCAAGGATCTCCCCATAACCCCCTAATAGCCCCTAGCTCTTCCCAGAGATCCTCCTGCATCTATAAAAGCGATTGGGACCATAAATCCCGGTGAAAACCCGGATGATCTCTCAAAGGATTTAAATCTACTAGATAAAATATCACCTTCCTCCTTTTCTAGTAATTGAATTGCAGGAAGTATCTCGGGGAAAATGAGGATGCCCCAGCAGCTCACACATCAACTTTAATAGCCACCCACTTCAAAAATCTTCCCACCCCCAAACCTATGATCATCTTGTTAGAAACCTCCTTCAGTTTTGTCTCCTGCAAACAAACAAAATCTGCCCTTTGCATTTTAATGAATGCCTTGAGCACTTTTCTCTTCACCTCGTTGTTAGCCCCCCTAACGTTCACGACAAAATTCTGAGCTTCATTAAACACCACTGTGAGACGCCCTAACCCCTTTCCTAGGAGCTCCATTCTTCTTCCTCCACTGTCCGTCACATTCCACTCTAGTTTCTTCAGCTCCCTATCAAACTTTGTGGACACGGCTCCCCCCTTACCATTGCCTTTTTGTCTCCAAAAATTGATTTTGGTCATGAGCTCCAGGATCTCCTCTTTGAAACCTTATGTCAGGAATCCTAGGAACTTACAAAATTTGGCCAAACAACTCTCTTCCCACAGTCAGCCCTCAAACTTTTGCAGTGGGAAATCACAAATCCCTTTTCCATTATAGCACACAAGTATTATATTCCTAAATATGTACCTGAATCTCATCTTGTCTTCAATCAAACATCTTTCTGCAGGGAAATCAAAATTTAAAAAGATAATTGATTTTATTATACAGCACAGCTAAGCACCCTTTCTTACAGGGGTTTGAACTTTGAATGAATGTTCAATACAATCTGCTCACAGGTCAGCCGGGAATTTCAATTACAATAATTCAATCAAATGCATCAAGACGTACTTAATCTAAAAACTGTTATTTGAGGTATATTCTGTATCCATAAGTCAGAAATGACAAATTTAACAGAATCCTCATTCAATTTCTTCCAAAGTAGACCTGCAGAAAAAAGTTCAATTATTGGCTGCTATAGAGACTCGTCACTAAATGGCAACTTGCAAGCTGCCATTTGATCTTTGGACTTGTATTTTCCAAGCATCTCAGCAACAGTTCTACAACGGCACTGGTTTCCTGGGCGTATCCACATCTATAACAATAATTTCAATTATGTCGAGCTCCTTATCTACAAGGTGTACAAAAAATGTGTCCTTTTTTAGGCATATATTCCACCATTTTAGGCAAATGTTTCTACACCAATGAATGAGATGTAAACACATTCAACTAAAAGGGAGATCAATTAAGAGGTGCAGCTTAGATCAACAGCAGAGCATGAATATTTTGAAGCCGACCAAACTCAGGTGAACCTCAACCCTGACTACTGTGATTATTGACCACCAGTAAGTAAATATAACACTAATCTTCAAGTAAGTTTATTAACTTGACAAAAATTCAGATCAATGTACATAACTTTTAACAACACCAACAAGGTGCAAATAGCCTAGCACAACCATCCAGTCATTAAATAACATGCACCAACCCATGGTTCCAGCCACCCTTAGGGCAGTACTACTGTTAGTTTCCAACCCAAACAAACTTCAAGTTACTACTCTAGTTGAGTCTATCATACACTGTCTTATTGCTACCAAATGGGAGGTTCTTTTGGGAAAATGCTACGTAATTCAATGATTATTAGGCCATTGAAGATGAATGTAAACAATCTTCAAAGATTCTTGATCATTTTAGGATTCATGAAAAGAGAATTAACTACCGTTCCCATTATTTCCTACTGGCAGTAGGTCAAGTAGGAGCCATGATTCTTTCCCAATATTTGTCATTTTCACTTTGAAGCATAGGAATGAAGGTGTGACTAATATCACTAATGCCTGAAATCATCCAAAATTCACAACTACCGCTGTTCTGGTTGCTCTAATTGCCCTTAATTGATCAAAAGGCTACAAGCCAGGAAATTAAATTCCAATGAAGATTTTGGAAATAATGTATCTTTGTGAGAATTAAAAAAAAAGGATGTAAGTGGGTTGTAAAAAAATTAAAATAAAAAAAAATTAAGTTTCATGTACTATAGAAAAGTATAATGCTACTTTAGTAGGCAAGATTTATGCAAAATCCAGGAGTAACTACTGGAATTGAGTAGTCAAAACATGTACAAATGGGGATTCTTATGATGTTTATTGCTAAAAGCTACAATTTTCACTTCATGTCAACACAGTTTTCTCCAACTGGAGCTCACAAAGCATATTCAGCGAACAAAAAACAAATCAATTCATCAAAGAAGCCCAAGCAAAGACTTAAAATAAAGGATGGTGTTACATATGGATACCACTAGTCATATCCCCATCTTAGCCAACAAGTGGCGGTTGGATCTGATAAAAAGTAGTTCTCATTTATCAAAGCAAAAGTTTTGGTATCTGGTCATCACCAGTCACCTAGCATGGTAACACAAACAGAGGTAAAAGTCACCTAGCATTGACATTTTCCTACAATGAATCATCCTGATAAGATATCTAAATTTCAATTAAAGAATCTTTAAAAAGAAGGGATATCGAGTAAAGAAATTGGATTGCTATATTGAAAAGGGGCGGAAAAAAGTGAAGAAGAAGAGGAAGAAAAAAAAGGGGGGAAAAAGCAGCAAGCAAATTTGACACTTAATACAAAAAGTATATTCTAGGCAAGTGACAACACTAATATGAATAATATGGTCAAGCCATATTTAGGATCCTAGAATTTAGATAAATGAAAAGAATGGAGATATCATTAATCATATCCAGATAAACTTGTTAGTGCATATTTTGCCAAACTAAATTCTCGAAGAAATAGCTCAAGGCATTTAATACAGACAATTACAAGGGATATCTTAACATGGACGAGGCATGGAAATTGGATCATTTTTTGTGTCCAAAGGACAACAAGGATGTGGAAAAATGGCCAGGAGAAGGTTGCAATATACAGCATAATGACTTAGAGAACATGAGACTTGATCTGTTGGTGGATTGATAAGTTAGTTTCAAGCCAATTTAGAGAAGAACGTTGAAGAGCTGCAGATACAATAATTTAGTGCCTAGAAACCAAACCAACAGTTCTATTTGGATATAGTGAGCATGTATTTAAAGGGAATTTTCATGCAAATTTTAACAAACGACCCGACTGAAAAACCTATGAGCTGCCATGTTTTCTTGTTTGGCAGCAGAATATTTCATCATAAAATAGAAGATAGACATGTGGCTGAAGGTATATCAAATATATGGCTTACAATATGGCAACATCTATACTAAATGAACACGTTGTTTCAATTTTGATATTGAAACTTGACATCCCAAATAGATCAATCGTACGTGTTTTTTTCCTTTTGGCCAACACATCTACCATGTTTCCAGACAATGCTGTGGTAAAAGAACACATTGATATAAGTTTCAAAAAAAAGAAAAGAAAAGAAAAAAAAGAAAACTTAAGATCTAGCAAAGCGAGGTGAGCTATATTCTCAAAAAGATGGTGACAGATTCTAAAGACATAAGCATCAACTTTGGGGGGAATCATAGGAAATATGGACCCAACAACAAATTAAATGGAAACATTATGTAACAAAGTCTTAGATTAAAGTTCACTAAGAAACTTTCATTTTAAATTTGGTTAGCAGCAATATGATAATTCCCAGTACAAAGATACAAGAAGACTTTTGTACGCTTTCAATTGAAGCATTAATCATGCATCAATGGTCATCTAGAAGACTAGAAGATCAGGAAGCCTTCAAATAAGTCAATCCGTCAAGTTCTAAGGGCATAAGACATTTTTCTTTTAACAGAATCACAATAGATTTTCAGGTTAAAAGCAATCGGCCATATACTATCCCAAATGGTGGTACTTGCATTGTTCCACTAAAGCATGATCATCCACTAAATTACAGAAACACAGAACGAAGAACATATATGGATATCTTAAGAGCGAAGAAGAGGAAAAGAAGCATGAATACCAGTGAACTTGACATCACAAGAGTAGCCTTGCAGCTGAGTTTTGTCCACATTGTCTTTGTCGGATTTAAACCTGTTTACCCTTGTTTGAAGGATCTGACAGTTCTCTGCTACGGACTCACCACCTGCACCCCAACCCAAAAATCCCCAATTCACAAAATTCGATAAACACTCAAACCAATAAGAAGGGGGAGATGAAGAAGCAAGGGAGAAGAACCTTTAGAGTAAGGAATGATGTGATCGTACTCAAAGCAGAGACAGCCTTGGCAGTTGCAGAAGCGCTTGCAGACGATATTGCCGGCGGCGTCTTTCCGCCACCGATCAGGGTGGCGACCTGGCACTATATCGGCTTTAGCCCAGCACAGATTCTTGGCTTTGGAGTCGAAGAACCTCGGCCTTTCCTCTTTGTCACGAGAACGATGAGGCGAAGACGAACTCATCTCACTCTCTCTCTCTATACGCGATTCGTCTAGGTAGGAGAGAGAAATTGAGTAGAACTCTCCAGAGTCCAGACCTCTCTATCTGGGTTTCAGTTCAATCTTTTAGTTTTATATCGGTATTGGAGGCTTTATTAGGCTTACGTTTCCGATTTCGCCCATTTCTATGCACTCACCTCACCATTGTTACAACTTACAAGAACTTTGGAGGGAAATGAAAGTGAAAAAACAAACAGAAAGAGTAGGTTATGTTTGGTTCTGGGAAAGGGAAAGTATTAAGGAAAAAAAAAAAAACGTTTACAAATTAATTTTCTTTTGTTTAATTATATAATTAAAATAGTAAATAATAATAAATTATATTCAACTTTATATTTATTTTCTTTTATGTTTTCTTTTCTTTACGTTTTCCTTCAAAATTTTTAAAAATCAAATGCGGTTAAAAAAATTGAAGTAGATTTAAATTTGATATATTATTTTTATTTACTGTTTAAATTTATTTCATTTTTAACTCATCAATATAAAATTTTAAAAATATAAAAATATATAAATAATTTTGTTTATATTTGATTTAGAGTTTTTTTTTTTTTTTTTGACAAAGAGGTATTTTACTATTGAATATCATGTAGCAATACAGACAACCCCTACTCTTGATGATTAATTAGAGATGTGCAAACATAAAGAGTTAATTTTCCTCCTATTTTTCTTTTCTTAATACATGTCAAGACCCAAACACAATCATCATTTTTAAAAAGAAAAAATAATATTATTGTTTCAAACTTATAATAAATCGATATATTTAAGATATAAATAGCTAAAAATAATATATAATAAAATAATATCCAGATTAATAACATAATAAATAAATATAAAGTCTATAAATTTGATAATATAGTGACTATAATGTTTACTTAATTCTGGGCTCAATATATCGACGACCATAATATATCTCATTAATCAAATCCATTTTCGATCAAGTCATGAGGCCTTGAATCCGGCCTCTGCACACACCTAGAAGACATCTTTGCTCCATACCACACCAAAACTAATCCTCATCTCGAATCATGGACCAAGGCTGATCAGAAGACTCTACCACATAACATAATAAGGCTCCTTGACTCCGAACTCGCACCTCGACACGCAGAATTCCTTAACTATCTCACTTACACGTCACTTCGTGATTTAAATCCATTTTACTTGTTTGAATCGTCTCCACTTAAATAAAACGTCGTAACAAGACAACGAACAACATCACGTTGTAACAAGCCGACGACAAACCAAACACCACAATAAGACGATGATAAACCAAATGCTGATAAGACGAGAACAATAAAAAAAACAAGATAAAACCTTAATGTTCGTGAAAGAATCACTTTATTAAGTAAGAAAATGAAGAATATGTAGATGAGTGATTTTTAAGTTAAAAATAGCTAAAAAATCACTCCTCATTGCTTGAGGAAAATAAGCTAAAAAAGAACAAGATGTGAGAAAAAAAAACATCTTTATTATCATAAACGCTGTATTATTTAATCGTTGTTATCTGGTAACAATGAATTTGGCTATGCACTTGTACATAATTTCATAGGTAAAATATGCATAAAGATCAATTTTAAAGAAAATGGCTTTTCTAGAAACCAACATTATCCCCTTAACACATGGGCATGTTTGGTTGCTGCTGTTTTTGAAAGTAACTTTGAAAAAAGATTTTTTCATAAACAGTGAACACTGTTTTGATATTTTCTGAAAACTGAAAATATGGCTTATTTATTCATAATTTTGAAACTCGTTTGAGAACAACTTTCGAAAACACAAATGACACTATTTTTGTGTTCTCTAAAAACTGTTTTTGTTCTTTGATTATGAGTTTTTTCATGTTTTTCAAAATAAAAAAATAATGGGAACCAAACGTGTTGTCTATGGTTTCCTTATTCTCCTCGCTTTTTAGAACAAAAATAGTTTTCAAAAATTGTAACCAAACAAGCCCCAAGGGATTTTGATGTTCTTTGTGATTTTCAAAACACAAAAAATGAGAACCAAACCCATTTTGAAAACCAACCCAATTTTCAGTGTTCTCCATGTTTTTCAGACCAAAAATAAGTTTTTAAAAACATGAACCAAAAAGCCTCAAAGATTTTAGCACCATATGTCTCCCGTGCCACATGCTCGAGTAGAATGGGATAAGTCTAGACGCATGTGTCACATGAAGGAGGAGGCCCAACACATGGGGAGTATAAATGAAAGCCCAACGCGAGGGGGCCCGAGCCTAGGGGGACAAGCCCAACCCTAAGCACTCTTATATCGGGCATCTGAGGAAGAGCCCTAGTACCTCCTGACCACCTAAATCACTTCGGACATTCCACTCCTCGGCCACTCCTCGGGCCCGAGGTTCGAACACCTGTGCTGAAGCAGGCTAATTATGAGTCTCTGAGCTCACGAATACAGCGACTTGGCCAAGACGCAAACATTAGTTAACACATGGACTGCCACAAACTCCACTCCCACGAACCCCACTAACATGATGGGCCAGGAACCCATAATGAAGCGACATGTGGCGGACTACACTAGTATAAATAGATTCAGTTGTAATCTTAAAGACATGTAATTTTTCTAGCAACTTGAGAGAAATACAAATTCTTTGGGAATTGAATCATTTCCATTAGCGTTGTTTGTGGGAAACTCCTTCCCATGTTCACTTCTCAGTTGCGAAACTAAGACATCTCAAACACACTGATGCTCACACCCTCATCATTCTTCGAGGAAACGGTATGGCAAAGTCAAACTGTTAAAACCTCAAGACCTCACCGGCGCCGATCGCTATTTCTAGAGCAAGAGTCAAGGAGCAGTAGGATTCCAATCAAAAACAACTAACCTATTTCTTGGTAGCCAACGTTGCCTTAAGAGAAGAGAATGTTGTCTTTCACCTGGTAGCAACATCTCCTCCTCCCCAAGTTGGACCTGTCGGTAACCTAATCGACGTGCTAGGAGGAAGAAGCCACAACAGATCAACGTCAACCAATGAGCCCCCAATCCTCCCTTGCAATAGAAATAGAGTTTCCGGAGAAGAGAGGAATTAGATCCTTGGAAACCAGACTCCCTCTCCGCCTCGAAGCCAAGATTTGACTATGCAAGCATTAGATAACATGTCGGCTGCTTCATTCGCCCTCGCCATCCTCCACCAGGATGCTCCTCTACACTTTATATTGCCATAGTTCTAGATGTATGATGGGTTAGAGGGCCCCTTTGACTACCTGATGCATTTTCACTAGATCATGACACTCTAAAGCGGCAATGATTCCCTTCTATGCAAGGTGTTCCTGTTCAATCTTGCCATATTGGCCTTGTCTGTAACGCTCCAAAAATACCCTAGAATTTTTATAATAAAATTTATTATATATTCCGGGTATAATTGGGCCAACTTGGGTATTTTTTTGGGAATTGTTAGATGAATATTGATTAAATGATTATTGAATCCAGAAATAAACCCAAGTGAAAAAGAGAAAATATAAAATTGTAAAATAGGGACCTAAGGGTCAATTGTAAGTAAGTTTATATGTCTAAGTGAAATTAGGAGAAATAAATGAGAAAGGGGAAAATAATAGGAGACTTAAATGAAGAATAATAGAGAAATGGAGGGACCTAAATATAAAAAGAAATAAAGAAAAAGAAGAAAAAAATCAAGGAAAGGGCATGCTATGACAGAGGAAAGAGTATGAAGTTCTCTCCTTTTAAAATACCATTAAGAGGATCCATAAGAAAAGGAAAACAGAGAAAGGGAGAGTTAGAGAGAGACTCTACCTTCTCTCTAGATTTTCCGAATGACCCACCATGTGTCCTGGCAAGCAAGATAAAAGTTCTTCCTCGTGACAAGAGTTGCAGGCAGAGATCGAATCGGGGAGTTTTGACAAACTCCAAGAGGTGTCTTCCTACTTTATTATTTTCACCCTAAGGGTTGTGGTGGTTATCTTGCCTTAGGGGAATGTTCGTTGTATTTAAACCACGGGAAGCCGCCACATTGTGTACGCCACAAATTTCTGACCTTAGAGCTAATTTTCGGGTGCTAAAATAAATGGAAAATTGGGTAAATGAAGTCCTTCGTAATTGTATCCACACTGTAATGAACTTGATGTTAGTTTTTGAATTTTTTAATTTGGACCTTGTAGACCAAGTTATGGTCCTTTACTGAGGTTAGCTCACTTACTTAGGTTTGCGCTGGCTTCATGGGTCAGTCACCATCCCACTTTAGAGATGATTTTTGGGTACGAAGTGAAGGAAATTTGGTAGTGAGTCCTTCTAGTAAATTTTAGCTTCATCAATGAACTTGATGTTAGGCTTTTGAATTTCTCAATTCGGACCTCTGTAGACCAAGTTATGGTCCTTTTATCGAGGTCAGCCTCGTAGGAGGTCAAGAGAGGTCGCAGACCTCGAGTCGGCCAGATCTCATCCCGTGAGGTCGGGCAGACCATCCCGTAGAGGCCGCCAGACCATCCCGTGGTGTCAACAGACCTCATTATGTAGAGGTCAGCATCTTCATCCCTCAGAGGTCAGCTGGGCTAGAGGTCGCCGCCGAGGTCGCCACCGCAGGTCGCTGAGCCTGGCCGGGCCAGAAATAACTCGACTGAGACTACGAGTGACCTCCAACTTCGGAAGGTCATAACTCCTTCGTCTGAACTCCATTTCAGGTGTTCTTGGACTTTATGGAAAGCCCATTGAGTCAAGAATCCATTCATATGCCTGAGGAGGATAGAAAGTGTCAAACTACAGGTGCCGACTGAGTTTACTGAGGTCGTCAGTACGCGGGCTCAGTCACCATTGGTAGACTACGTATGACCTCCAACTTCGGAAGGTCATAACTCCTTTGTCCGAACTCCGTTTTGGGTGTTCTTGAACTCTATGGAAAGCTCATTGAGTCAAGAATCCATTCATATGCTTGAGGATGATAGAAAGTGTCAGACCGAGGTGTCACACCGAGTTTACAGAGGTCAGTCACTCAATCCGCCCAGTCGCCTGATGGGTGTGACTACGTACGACCTCAACCCCTGGCGCCATAACTCCTTCGTCCGAACTCAAGCTCGGTTCTTGACTCTATGGAAAGCCCATTGAGTCAAGAATTCACATGCCTAAGGAGGATAGCAGATGTCAGACCAAGGTGTAAGACCGAGTTTACCGAAGGCTAGGTCGCCTCTACTTCACTGCGGACTACATATGACCTCCAACTTCGGAAGGTCATAACTCCTTCGTCCAAACTCCGTTTCGGGTGTTCTTGGAAAATCAATCCTAACCAAAACGACTAGTACGCACGAATAATATTGTTCTTTAATGGTTTTGGAATATAATGACGAGGAAAAAGCTAACCGAGATTGAGATTCCAAGGATTGGAATCAGCGCAAATATTTTGGCTTGTTTTAATCGAATTCTATTCCTTTCAAGCTTTTACGTTTGTTTTATTTTTCATATTCTCGCTTCAATATTTGAAATGCTTGTTCTAAATGCATAAGAAAAGCATATCGAATCGCTTTAACGATTCAAGTTAAACTGATTGCGGGAAATGCTCGCGATACGAAAATTGTACGACTATTGAAAGTGAACCATTTATACAAATGTGCATATTGTAATCAGACTCCTATAAAGGATTTGAACACCCTTAATAGAATGTTAACCGTTTAGTTTGTATTAAGGATAGATTGGTATACCAATAGGGTTCAAATAGAAGTACTGCGAACTATTGTATTGATGTGTCACTCCGATCAGCAGCCCAACGAGACCGTATCGGTAGTGTTCACTAATTGATTGTTTATAACCGCCACAGCCACGGAATCCGCATCGCGGTTATGCTTGATACCGCTCACAGCTCCAACGACCGTGCTCTGACTCGATATCCTCAGAGCATCGAAGACATAGGTTAAATTAAGTAGCTGGTGATAACTCGAATCGACGCGTAACTCGAATCGAATGATTTAACTAATCGAATTGCAGAACTAAATTGAATTTATGAGCATAATTGAATTTATTTGAGATTGTGAAATATTGAATATGAAAGTGTATTTTTGGGATGATCAATGAACCATAACTGATTGTATATAAAACAAGTATATGTATTGTATTTGCTTTGATCATCCATAAAGATTGAAAGTTTGAATCGTTAAAATCGCATTTATTTGATTTTAAATCGAAACCCGAGGAATGGATTTAGAGAACCACTAAGCATGAAAATGCTTAACAGATTGTTTACTAATGCCAGGTAACTGTTTATTAGATAGTGATCGAAAGCGACCCAAGATCGAGGAACGCCGAAATATAAGACAAATTTCGAGTATGCTCCGACATGTGCACCATTTCTTATGTTTTCTTTGATATTGATATTATAAAAACATTTTGAACTCTGAATATCTATTTTATAAATCATTTTGAAAAGGCTTGAATGCCTTCATTGTAAATGTATTTTGTTAAATGTAAATGTTTATGGGCTTGCCCAATTTTGAAATCGCTTCCGCAACGATATGATTTTGAGTGATTGAATGATTTTAGTGGCATCCCGGACTTGGTTTGGATCCGCCAAAACGGATCGGGCCGGGAAAGGGGTACCACATTGTCTAGGTTCCACCGCCTCCCGCTTAACTCGGTAACCTCTTTTTGTGCTTTATCTAAGAAATTTATCACATAATATATGTGCTCAATTAGGAGAAAGCAGAGTGTGACTAGTTTGTTCCACTTGAGGATGGGACGATCCGAATCAATTAGAGACTCTATGAAGTGTTTCGGGGTAGCAATCCTACAGCTTAACACTGTAAGCACAAATACAATGATGTAGGCGGTTAAACAAGCCATCCGCCCTAACACTCAGTTTTTCGATTCCCTCTCCTTACACCACCCCTCACCCCCCAACAATAGTGGATGAGCTATTCCAAAGGGGTAACCAATACGCCATGCTAGAGGATGACTATCGCGCCCCTTGACCCGACCCAACCCAATGGTTGGACTGAACCCGAGGACGCAAACCACTAAATCCATTTATCTGTAAAACACATTTCATATACTAATTTTCGATTGGATATTTAATATCCATTTAATCATATTTATATATGTGAATATGATATCACTACTTATTCACATTCATTAATATAAGGAGTATGCATTATATCTTTTCTAGAGGGCCCATAACTATATTTTAGTACAATATTTATATAAAATGGCATTTCCATGCCCTTCCAAATCATTTACAAAATATTTGTCAAAGTTCACCTCTTGTCTTTGAAAATCCACAATGTAAAGTACATTCCATGATAAATTTTTTTTTTTTTTAAATATAACTTTATAAAAGATCTTTACATCTTTTGATTTCAATACAAAGTAGTCACATGATATCATGAAATGAAGTGTATGCATGAGATGGAGCATTTACTTATACTCCACACGATTTGACGATGACTCTGGGCTCTACGGTCTTCGGTCTTCGGTCATGCCACTATGTGCTCGATACCTACGCGTGGAAAGCCAACGTGGTAAGCATTTCCATGCTTAGTGGTTCTTTGCATTTCTATTCCCATTTCAAACAATTATACCACATATATATGCATAACAATTAACTTTTTCTATATGCATCACTTAATCATCTCAAAAACATTCAACATATTTTTTTTCTTTCAAACAACCTTGCAACATACTACTCATGTGATCCATGCAATATTTATAAATATACCATTTTATAGTAGTTTAACATACTTTCATTTTGTCTCAAATATAGAAATACAATAATTCTAATATTTCATGCTCCCATGTGTTATTATTCTTGTCACAACTCAATCCATACAATCCACACAATTATTAATCATTTTGCTCTTAAACAAATCTAATCGAAACTTCTATAAGCAAGTAGGATAACGAATCACGACACGGCCCTGCTAGCCGGCAGTCAAGATAAAACATTTAATAACTTAGTATTGTCCCACTGGCTGTGCGACGATTATTTTACATTGCATTTTATGTACACTACCGATATTGCCTCGCTTCGCTAAGTGACGGTGATGCCACTATAAATCATTTCGCTCAAGCAGCATCGCGACATTGTTTCTTATTGGTATACCACCTATCCCTAACTCGAACATGACAGCTTAACATTCTCTTACGGCATTAATAATTAGTCATTTACAATACCATTTTCTACATTTCCATGATACACCAATATTCTTGACGGATTTTGCTTCAGACATACGTGAATCCCTTCATGTTTGCCACTACATAGTTCATTTATAAATCAATTAACAAACACTCAAACAAATTCATTTATGGTTAAAATAGAAGCACATATGCAGATGTTTGTCAAACATTTCAAATTTAACTAGTTCAAACTAAAAACATAGATTTTATAACAAACATTCTAGATTTGTTTGACAAACAAACACAAAACTTGAAACAAGAAAAGAAGGATGAGGAACAAACCAAAAAGATTGTCGATTCTTGACTCCTATTCCTTGTATCCCGATCTTAGCTCAGGTGTTATCATCACCAGCTCCTAATCCATTACAAATATGTCAAAATTAGAGAACAAACAAAGAAAAATCAATCATGCATGCTAGTGTTTTGGTTAGGCTGATTTCACTAAATACACCTTCATCAGAAATTTTTCCGAACAAATGTCTTAAGCTTTTCCCAAACTTCCTTCAAGACAATGATAGTTCTATAAGTCTACTTTAGTAAAAAATTGAACTCATCAACTCGAAAGATCGAAACTTAAGATGTCCCCAAACAATCGACTACTCTATTTTCAAAATGTAAATGTTAATTTGCTCGAAAACGCTCACTTAACGCACTTCTGCGCCCAAATATGCCCAAATTAATACACTTATTTCAAGGAATTTGTTATCCTAAGTCTAGTTTACCTGACAAATTCTGGAATCACTCAATTTAAGGAGCGAACTCAACTTATTACTTAAATACCAAACTGCTCCAAAAACACCAAAATTGTACCAAACTGTAACCGTAATTTGCCCGAAAAAAACGTAGCTCACTTTGACGATTCGGGTCCAATGGGGTTCAAATTCAATACACTTATTTCAAAGTTAAATTTTTCTCCTATGTTTCAATGATCTAAAATTCCAATAACTCAATTCGGAGCAAGAATGACCAAGTTATGACAAAAACAAAAACATGGGTTTTGGAAAATTTTTGATAGCATCTCCCCTAAAACCCCAACATTTCCTTTACATAAAAATTTCTCAAAACCAATCCTAATCAAAGAAAAAGGTCTCTTAAACTCTAACTCAAACATATATATATATATATATATATATATACTAAATTAAGGTTTTACTAATCCAACGCAATCAAAGAAGAAGTTATGAGGGTTCCTAATGTTTAACGCGATCCATACCCAAACTTGGGACAAAGATCCATACCTTAATCTTTTAACACTCTTCTCTAGCTTTCCCTCTTCCTCTTCAAGAACAAGTAGAGTCCAAAGATGGCTTCTCCCCTCTCTCAACCGTGAGTCTCTAACTCCCTTTTGCCCAAAATGAGAAATAACAAGTTATTTCACTGCACCAAATTCCGCTTTTATTCTCATCTCAGAGGCGCCTGCTTCGCCTTCTCCCTTCTTTCGGGTTGTTTTTTTTTTTTTTTTCGTAGACAAAGTTCTTCATTTCATTTCATTTGCATAACAAATTATTTCCACTTTGGCATATACTCTCCTTCATTTATGACATTTGGGTCCTCATTTTGACATTTTACCAATTTAACCTCGACTCTCAGATATTCCTAGCTTTTATTTTTTATTTTATTTTTTTCACTTAAAATCGATAAAATAACAAATAAATAAAATAAAAATTTATAATAGCATATAATACTATAAGGTAAAATAATAAGACAAGAAGGTTATTATTATTATGATTTTTTGGATGTTACAATGACACTCTTACTGCAATTAAGAGAATCGTGGCCTCCACAAGCGATCTAATGCAAGACAATTGAGGACGTGGAAAAAGGGGCCAAAATGGGCAGGACATAAGGGATAGATATAAAGCACTATGACTCACAATGAGCCGGATTCGAGAATAGTCCATTCGAGCAAGAAGCCATGCCTAAGGAGATCACCGACAGAGCAGGGAACATACTCAATTCACGCTAACCCAAGCTCAACTCCTCTCGCTCCTACAATCCATAGAGGGGTTTGCTTGGCCGAACCCTAAAAGGCGACCCTGACCAAAGGAACAAATCCAAAATTTGTGATTACCATAAGGAGCACGAACATCTGACTGACCATTGCTACCAGCTACAAAAGTTGCTTGAGTCCATGGTCCGAAGGGGGCACCTTCAACAATACCTAGAAGAACTGGGGCTTGTCGACATGTGATCTGAACACAACCACCCCAATCATCCACCCCAACAAACTCCAAGCTCGTAATTGACACAATCCTCGCCCGCTCGACTGCTTCACGGGCTCGAGGCCGACCATCATTAGCCACCATGGTAGCCAGAGTTCAATATAGTTTCACCCCTAGTAGCGTGCTTCCCATATATGGAACCATAACATTTTCCAAGTGCCCCTTGAGACAACTATCCACACCCCATGATAATGCCCTGGTCCTTACATTGGAGGTCGAGTGTTATCTGATGAGGCGCATCTTAGTCGATCATGGTAGCGCTACCAACCTGCTTTATCTCCCCGTGTTAATTCAATTGGGATTTGGGGTATTAGCCCGACAATTTCTGTAATCCAAGGAGAGTCTTGGTGGGCTTTAAAGGAACTCAAACCACCTCGTGTTTCAACCTGTGGAGGTAGGGCCCATCATAGCGCTCCTCCACTTCACAGTGATAGACGAACCTTCATGTTTCAATGCCATCTTGGGCCACACTTGGATACACGCCATGAAGGCCCTACCTTCGTCTTATCACATGACCTTAATTTTTCTGACCCCCTTAGGCTAGATTAATATCTGAGGGTCCAAAAGGCAGCCATGGCCCGCTTCGTTATGGAACCACCTCAAACTGACCTACCATCTAAATAGCAACGACAGGTTGAGGCTCGCCTAAATAAGTAAGATGACAACAGAATAACGAAGCCTCTAAAAGCTTACCCTTTATTCCGGTCTAGCAGACCTAAACAGGTTAATCTCAGAACTTCCATTTCCCAGAAGGACGTGGACACCTTCTTGTCCTTCTTGCAGGGGTAAAAGGTGGCCTTTCACTCAAGCTTTGTTTGGTGAATGCTCCGTAGTTGAACCATGACCTTCTCTATCTCAGCCAGATCAGCTTCCAACTTCCTCGCCTTTTTTGTATCGGCAACCCAAGTGGCACGCTCTTTCGCCAAAGTAGACCACTCGGTCCTTGCCTTCTCTAGTTCCCTCTCAAGCTTAGGCACTCGAGATTCTTCATGCACCTGTCTATACAGCTTTCGAGTCGTATCTAGCAGGGCAGAGAGCCGACTGAATTAATTTTATTGACTGACACAATACCTGGCCATGCAGAAGTTCAAAATGCCCAACTATACATGGAAGTAACAAGTCAATAAGCAGTTAGCACAACAATGCACCAAAGAAGAATGCCACCTAAAAACACACTTGCGAAAGCAATGACTTTAAAAGGAGTAGCATCCTTCATCATGCCTCTCACCCCCTGCACCGGCCTCCTCGCAAAATAAGTCTCCCAAGAAGGAGAAGGCTCCATCATCAGGATCCTCCATGGGAATCTTCTTGTACAAGGATTAATTTAACATAAGAGCCTTCAGGGATGGTAGGGACGTCGGCTTATCTGAAGGGGACTCAGTATATATATCGGCCTTCCTATTCCCTTTCGTCCGAGGAGACTCCCTATGCTACGGCCACAACCCCTGCGGCTCTGGTGGGGGTCCACATCACTTGTGTTGAGCCTGAGCCATCCTAGGCTCAATCGAAACAACAAAATCCTTGGTCGAATCCCGAGTCTTCGGCATAGTGTGACAGTAACAAGAGCCGACTCCCTTACCCTTCTGTATAGTTGGGACATAGATTCGTGCTCGGGCTTCGTGTCCTTGGCATTTTCCTACCGAGAGGTACTGCTGGTTTAGTAGGAGGAATGAGGGGGAACCTCTACGACAAATTGTTTGGTTGTTTCCGTGTTATATAAAAGTTTGGTAAAAATCAACCAAAACCCGCAAGTGTACGGGTCACAAGTAATACAATGGATTTCAAATTAAAAAACCTGGGGAGTATCGAACCCACAGGGAAGACGGGCTTATGGTGACAAGATTCGGGCTACTTGAGAATTTGACTATTTAAGCGAAATAAATGATTGTGATTGATTGTTAAGTTAAGCTAAAAATCTACTCTAGAAGATTAGAAAATGATTGGATTAAATTGTAACAAAAACTTTAAGGAATGACACTAAGACCCGTCTCCATTGGTGCATTTATGGCTTAAATTCATTGGGCTAATTATGAAAATACTCTTATAAGTTACCTAAGTATGAACTCAGATGAGGTTCACTTTTCAAGTCTCTTCTCACTTTCTCACACCTAATCCCTATTCTCCTTCCTGGCCCATCTAGGTCAGTCAATGTGATACTTGTTTTAAGGTAAATCAGTCCTTAGGAAATTCTATTGGTCACCTATCGGTCCATGCAATGGCATTTTCCGGGTTATGCCCAAATTGATCACCTCTCGGTCCATATGGTCTTCACATAAGGTTAAATGATGTCCCTCCTAATAAAATCCATCAAGTATTAGACATTCATAATTTCATAGACTTCTTTGATTAAGTTAAATTGATTTTATCAATTATAAGATATTAGGGAATGAAAATCAAGTCCCAAGGGCATACTTCTAGCTGTCATTCAGGAAACCCTTTGAGCTCTAGGTCTCAATCTCACTACTTAGCATGCAACAATTGAATAAAAAGTTAGGAATTCATAAAACCACATCCAAAAAACCTCATCACAAGATTATATTCACAAAATCATTGAAGACAACATATAAACCAAACACCAATGTCAACAACTAGCCCTAGAGGAGGATCTAGCCACTCATAGTAGCTTCAAAACCCAACAAAATCATGTTTACACTAAACATAATGCTGAAAGATTAAAAGAGAGAGAAGAGTTTAGGGATACAAAATAAATATGAGGTAGAAGTCCTCTAAAACCCTGCTCCACCACTACAAGAAGTCCTCTAGCACCTGGATCTTGCAACTTAACTCCAAAAATAAGCTAAAATTCTAAGAAAATCTATAAACCCTAAAAATAGAAGCTTAGAGAGAAACCCTAAAAATGGGAATTGTTCTCGCCTCCAAGTCCTCTCCAAGTTGCCCTAAGGATATTACAAGTATGATATTTATAACATTGGGAAAATGGGTAAAAGATTGGGCCAAAATGAAAGCATTCGTGTCCCAGCTCGACATCCTTTGCTTTGGAAAAAATTTCTTCGCCTTAGCGAAGACAAGGGTCTTCAATCTAAGTGTTCTTCCTTCACCTTGAGAAGACAGGCTTAGCCTTGGTGAAGGCCTTCACTGCGACGAAGGACTGCTTCGCCTTGGCGAACTCGAGAGTCATGTGAGCAGGATGTCCCTTCTTCGCCTCGACGAGGGGTCTCCTTCATGGCTGTGAGCTCCTTCGCCAGGGCTAAGGTTGGCCTTTGCCTTGGCCAACTTGAGAGCCATGTTGTAGATTATCCACTCAAGAAGAAGGAAGGATTTCCTCTTCGCCTCAGCTTAACCTCTTTCACCGCTTAGCCGTTTCCTTCACCTCGCGGCAATGCCTGATCGTTAGTGCTCAACCTTCTTAGCTTCTTTTTTGCTCGACGGTTGTCAATGCCCCCAAACTCACGATGAGTGGAATAGTGTCATTTAATGATCAGGGGTGTGAATCTAGCATTTAGGTTACATAAACACATGAGAAACATGCTATAAATGCAAATAAGATTCACTCCTATCAAACACCCCCAAACTTAACGTTTTGCTTGTCCTCAAGCAAAGACAAAGATGCATTTTCCAAATTTATTAGAAAGAAAACATGGGTCTGTAGAGATATGTACTTGGCAATATTTTGCCTCAAGAATTATGCATTCTAACACATGAATAATGTTTTGAGATAGTTGATAGGCCATGTGCGTGTGTGAATTAAATTCATCTATTGTGCGCAAGTGCACAAGTCGTATACAAGTAATAAAGTAGTGAGTGAGTTATCGTTCCCACGAGGAATGAGTCTAATAAGTACAAATTCTAATGTCGATCTCCTGGTTGCTCTCTAGCACGCACTGCGCAAAGATTGGCGCAATTACATGGATCCTGCACATAATAGCGTGGGAGCCAGGCATTTGTGTGGCTCGGCTGCCATTTTGCCTCTTGGGCTCTCAATTGCGTGGGGTTGGCGCAATTATGTGGTCCTTGTTGCTTAAGCTCACCTTCAAGTTTCCAACTTTGTACGACCATATATTTCTCTTCCAAACTCCAATTTGCATGTTCTTGGACCCTATGGAAAGCTCTTTGAGTCTAGAATATAACCATATAAAGCTTGCTGCAATTTGAGCTCACCTTATATCCGAAAATGTCAAAATACAGTAGTTGCTGCATGCTAGAGTAGTGTTTTCTCGATTTTCACTTTTCACAGGTCTTCGCTCTAATTCGCACCAAATTTCAGCCACTAAATGGATGACCTAATCATAAATATGAACATTTAGAGCATTATGACACTTATTTAACATAGAACATTACTAAAAACTAAGTAAAACATAGTTTTGTAATGAGTATTTTATATACTCTTCACACTCCCAATCTTAAATTATTGCTTATCCCCAAGCAAGAGACTGACTCAAAACAAAACAAAAATTGAAAATGACACGAACTAACAAACAATGAGATAAGTGTGATAACATGATGCCCAATGGAAGACTCATTATGAACACAATTTAGCAATATTATCATTTTCAACCAAAATTTAGGATCCTTAAACTTTCAAACTCTCTGAAGAACATGGCAAGGCAAAGCAAAGCATGGTGAGCAAAGAAAATCAACCCCCCCATGTAACACCCTGAATTAGACCCTAGTAGTTTTATTACAGTTTTTTAGTATAAGAAAAGTAAAATTTGTATTTTTTGGAATTTAAGTGCTAAGAGTGAAAACTGATAAAGATGGAATTAATCTAAGAGTTAAGGGTAAAATCATAATTTTTCAGATTAAGGACTCAAAGGTCATAAAACAAGAAGATGATATGTTATTATAGAAATGTGATCACTTGAAGTGCAACAATCAAGAAGGGATACAATGAAAGTGGCTACAAATTGGGTTTCTCAATTAGTGGATAAGACCAAACTTGTCTTGGAATGAGACAAGTTCTCATTTTGATTTTTGTTTCCGCTGACCTAAAGGCAGCTTGAAGAGAAGAAGCCATTTTTGGGTTTCCAATTGTTCAAGCAAAGGGAAGGGAAATAAGTAGTGAAGAAATCAAGGTATGGAAACTATCATAAGCCCTACTTGTTTATGGGTTGTTAGGAAAAACCTAACTTCCATTATGAAAGTGTCGCTGGTTGGTTTTGTAAGCTTTAGTGGCTTTCGCTGGTTCAAGTCAAGTTCAGAGTTGTTTTCTTTGGATGTGTTTTGGGTTTTGCTGATATTTCGTGAAAGAGGTAAACACATTTTGGCAGTAAATCAAAGTGAGTAATTAGCACTCGAAAGTTGAGTACCTATCTAAAGTAGTTTAAGGTCCAGAGGACTTTGAGTACTAGTACTGAAAGTTAAGTACTGATACTCAAAGTGGTTTAAGGTTTAGAGGATGTTGAGTACTGGTACTAAAAGTTGAGTATTGGTACTCAAAGTGATTTAAGGTCCAGAAGATGTTGAGTACTAGTACTGAAAGTTGAGTACCGATACTCAAAGTGGTTTAAGGTTCAGAGGATGTTGAGTACTGGTACTGAAAGTTGAGCACTGGTACTCAAAGTGGTTTAAGGTTCAAAAGATGTTTAGTACTGGTACTGAAAGTTGAGTACTGGTACTCAAAGTGATTTAAGATCCGTATATTGCCGAGTATCAATCGAAGTCGAGTATTCCACTAAAGTGGTTTAAGGTCTAGAGGATGTTGGCACTGGGTACTGTTATTATTGTCTCGAAAGACTGTCCCCAATCCATTTTTGTTATGTTCTTCCGTTAATTCCAAATGAAAGGGTCAGTACATGTATAATAGTTATATGAAAAAATGCTCAGACTCGCCAAATGATCCTATCGTCAAAAACATTGTTTTTTACCCCTTATTTGCTAATGTGATTAAGAACAAAATAACAAGCTCGAAAACACATATAATCGTATGCCTATCAGAGACCGCATAGTGAATGAATAAGCATATTTGATCAGTGCGACGACACTCCTGCATTATGATACAACACCTCTATTACGTGGGCGGTCACGTCTTTGTTTAGTGCGATGACACTCCTGCTAGTGTTATGACACTTATGTTACGTGGGCAGGCATGTCTCTGTTCAATGCAACGACACTCCTGCATTGTGCTACGACACCTTTATTACGTGGGCATGCATGTCTTTGTGAACAAGAATGTACCATACCTTCCTACCTATCAGGGTTGTGTCCTCCTCATTCATTGTTAATGGGTCTAGTACAGCAAACATTTATATGATAAGAAAATGAATAATGAACCCTAAGAAAGTAAAGTAATCAACTCTAATGTTATGACATAATTCAATTATGCTCTGTAATGTACTTACGGGTACCCTCTGTACAAGATTTATGTTCTAAACGCCTACGGGAAATATGAAAATCCTATTATAAGAATTATGCTATATGAAAACTCTATGATAAGAATTAGATATATGAACCCCCCCAACATATGCATTATGTTATATGTATCCTGTATCAGACCACTTTGCTGGTCATATCTCATATCCTGCTTCCCACTCGTTATGTTTAGTACGGGTGTTTCATCCGCAGGTATTTTCGAAGAGGACATCCGAGGCATTTCGTGATACAATGTGGCCAAATATGGGTCAGAGTCCACTTGATGTAGGTTTTGATTTTTGGTTTTAGAATGTAAATGTAAAAGTTTTTGTAATAGTGGAGTTTGTGTAAGTACAAGTAAATGAGATTCAGACATGTATATACATGACATTTAAACACCACTACGGTGGTTGTATTTCATTATGAAATTATATATGAAATTGGCCTACCAATGTCTGAAAAGGGTTAAGGAGTCACAGTCCCTTGCGGCGCCCCTGCTCTTTGCCCAGGCGAGGGTAGGGGCGTGACTCCCCAACTCCTCAATGACTTTTCCCAAGAAATCTAAGTGTAGGTGATAGCATGATCTTGAGTGTATAGCCAGGTCCTAGCACCTCTAAACTTAAGTTCAACTCACCTATTTGGAAGAAGCTAACTAAGAAATGATAGGAACACACCTTTTTTATTCATACCAAAATACCTAAAAATTACTTAAATTCCTAAAAATAAAAAAGAACCAATGCCAAGAAGTTTTAGGTGAGTGTTCTTATAGCGAGGATCCATTGGTGACTCCCCACCAGTTGGTTAAGGGCACTAGGCATTAAATTCCCTTCAAACTTCACCCCAAACACTCAACCAAACTCAAGGGTCTTAAGTTATGAGAAGGATCCATCTTCTGTTCCATGTAGAGGGCAAAGGGTCACACCCCAACTAGCCAGGCTCACAAGATTAGGTTTTGAAAGGCCCTCAGATCGTGGCTCCTGGATTCCGATCGTTCAATAAACCTCTTATGACATTTTTCTTTTCTTTTGCTTTTTTTTTCTTTTTCACTTTTTCTTTTATTTTTATATTTTCTTTTGGTTGGGGCTCGATGGCAATCCTTTTTTGATTAGGTGTCCTATCACTTAGGTGGCTAGAATCTCCCAAGGTTAGTTGAATGCAAGGCAAAGGGTCCAAGGCCAAGGTATATAAGGGAGACCAAAAGTGTGTGTGTGATAGATTCCTTGATAAATAGTTTCAGCACAAGGGAGGTGACTAAGCTAAGTCACCCATACCAAGCAAGCACACAATTCAAGATCATTTAAAAACCTATGGTCCAATCCGCTTTTATACTTGCCATTTTTCAAATGTTTGTGTTCAAATGACCTTCTACTAGCCAACAAGGCATCAAACTCACTCATATGAGACACAAATAAAATAAAATAAAATATGCAAATAACCTAACAATTAAAATAGGTAAGGAGGTATAAAAGTTGGATTTTGGCAAAAAAATTTGAATTCTTGAATTCACCCCCAAAACTCGAAATGAACATTGTCCTCAAAGTGAAACAAGACCAAGAAGGGATAACGAGCACTCCCCTGAGGTTCATCAAGTCTCTGGAAGTTGCTCCCATGAATATGGCTCGCTTTGGAGGCAAAGGTGTTAAGATGGGTTAGACCTTAGGTCCACATGAAGGGGATGCTTGAATATGGTTTCCTCTTTGGTTCTTTAAGCCTCCCATAATTATTGAACTTCAAGCTTTCAACTTTTTAGCTTCCAAAACCAACTTTGAATCTCCAAAAACCTGAAATTTGAAACCTAAAAACAAAAATCACAAGATCAAGCAAGACAATATATTAAAAACAAACTTAAAACTAACTAAGAAATTAAAAGGAAAGAAATCCTGAACTTAGGGTTACCTCCCAAGAAGTTGCTCCATTTAGAGTCCAAATACCAACTAATCACTGAATCTGACGGTATCCAACTTTCTTACCCATCCCTAAGAAGTGGAATTTATGCTCAGGTAGTTGTTTGAGCACATAGTGTTGAAGGTCGGCATGCCTTCGAAGGGACTTAGGAGCTTTTTTCTCCTTGGATGCTCGTCCATATTCATTTGACATCCCCTCCACCTCTAAGATGTAGGGCTTTCTCATTGTTCAACTCATGCATCTTTCCCCAAACAAGCCATCCTGCATCTGTTTCAACTTTCTATTTCTTCTTCCGTTCTGAGAAGTTGACTCGCTCGATTAATGCCCAAAAAGTGCAATTTCAACCCTATATTAGATAGGTTTTGCGTGCTTTTGCGCATTAATCATGCCATTTATACCAATTGAAGTGTTCAAGTCTTTCTTAGTAGCACTTATGCCATTTAGAGGAGTATTTTTCACATTCAGGTTACAAGACTTTAGAAGTTCAATGCCTGGATGTATGATGAATCACGGTGCTCAACTCAAGTGTCGCCCATCAATCAAATTCTTCAAGAATCAATGAAAAACTCGAAGGCAAGGGCGAAAAATTGATGCAAAGAGGAAGACAGGAGGCAAAGCAAGAATAAAGAAACCAAGAATTTTTCGCTAAGCCCGCGAAATTCTACCGGGATTGCGAAATTCCCGCAGTTTGTTTAAAATTCATAAGTTCAAATAAATCATGATTTTCGCTAGACACCAGGGTTTTCGCTAGGCACTGGTCCTAGCGAAATTTCATGATTTTCAAGCATCATCGAAAATTCCGCTTAAGTTAGCTAATTCTCGCTATTAATGAAATTGCCAAGCCTTAGCCAGGGCTCTTCCTATTTTCGCTTATGCCTGCGGATTTCGCTTACCTAGCTAAATTCTTCACCCTAAATAAATTCACCGCCTCACATGTTTTCAGATTTAATGCTAACCGACTCCAAATTCTGGTGTATTACTCTCTTGTCCTTTAACTTAGCCAAATTTGTAGGTTTTTCGGTATTTTCATGTATCGAGGTACCTATATTAACCCCTCTCGTAATAAATATAGAGAATTTTCGGGGGAAGAAACAATTGGGGGAGAGAAGAATTTGTAGTTTTCATTTTTGTAAATAAAGTCTCAGATTTTATTTAGGTTTTATTTTCCCTCTCTTCTCTCTCCTTTCCCTTACTTTCTAGTTTCCAACACCCTCTCGAGGAGATGACAACTCAAGAGATGCTTATGCCTCCTTTCTTTGAAGAGAGGAAGGAAGCTAGCTTGGTGGTGGGGGCATATGCATGTTGTCCTCTTGTGTTAAAAGCTACAGGTAATCAGATTATGGCCCTCATCTTCTCAAATTAGGGTCGAATAACATTTAATGTTACTGACTAGCTAATACTCCATGCTTTAGATACAATGCATACTTAATGCTGGGGATGTACCTGTTTTTGATGGTCTTTACGAGCCACCGAGATGATATTGAATGTTAGGTTTCAAACTAAAAGGGCCATATCTCTGCATGCTACCCGTGTTGACTCAAATAGAGTTGTTGTTAGTGAGGCTCATAGTTAAACATAGATCCTATGGTGCCAGTGGACTATAGGCTGCTTGTCATAACGCGAGGATAAAACCCGAGGACACTTGTTTGCCCTAATTTACCAAGTTAGTGACCTAAATTCAAAGTTCTTTTTTTTTTCAGCACTTCACTTTCGCTTACAATTTCTCGCCTTCAACCTACTTCCACCCGCTTTTGAAGCAACCAAAAAGTCCAAATAGCCTTACCTTTTACACTCATACAGATTAATTCTTGTGGATGAAACCCATCCCCGTGTTCGACTTAGACCACTATATCAAGAAGAGCTCGACCACGGCAAAGAAGAGGAACTTAGTGTATATAAATTCTTGTTGATTTTGGGTCACCCATCGCAAGACGGAATCAAAAATTCGCGCCGCCGTGGGATGGTGCCAACCACTAATGGTGGGTGTCATGTACTGTGATCAACATCACAAGTGAAGGTAACTCTTTACCTCTTTTTGTCACTCGCCAAGCAGAACTCGCTTTTCATTACTTGCAAAGGATCGCATCGTTTCTTCTTTTAGTCAGCTTTTAATTTCGTTATTTAACTTTAATCTTTCGCAAGCTCAGAAGGCTCTTGTTGTCTCTAAATTTTCAGAATGTGTGTTTATGCAACAATGGGATAGAGACACATCAGGTAGATTGCATAGGATAAGTACACAACTTGACCTAGCTAGTGAAGTCAGTGTACATACTGATACCATGGATCCCATACCTGAGGAACAACAGAGTCAACCAGGAACCCCCATGAATCCAAATGCTTATAGAACCATGAGGGATCACATCCACCTCCTGCAGTTGTCTCCATCCCGTATCATTCCTCCCGTCAAGATGTAGTTGAGGCCACACTGCACTCCCCACTCACATATCATGGTATGGAAAATGAAAATCCATACACTATTAGTGGATTTTGAGGAGGTTTGCACTACCTTTAAGGAAGGCAGATGACATGGATTTGCTAAAAGTTTGCTATTTCCATCGAATTCTAAAGGACAAGGCAAGATTTGGCTAAATCCACCGAGGCCTAGAACCATTAGAGTCAATGAGCCATGAGTAATTCTCAAGAAGTTCTTCGCTCATAAGACTAATAATTTGAAGAGACAAATTTACACCTTTGCAAACAGAGGGCAGAGGTTTTATCAAGTTGTCGGGAGAGATTTATGGAGACTATATGCATGCCTCATTGACCATGGTTGATATTTCGATGTCAGGAACCACTTCTACTGGCAGGCGTCCCGCCATGAGGCGCCTTTTGGAAAACCATGTGTGAGGAGACTTTTCCGAGTAAGCATCCCGACTAAGCCATGGATTTTTAAATTACGTGGCTGAAACTTCTCTAAGGGTCGATGAGCCTAACTCCTAGAGAATCTTGAAAGGATGAGACCCACTTCAACTCCAAGGTGGGACACAACGCGAAGAAATAGAGATGAGAGCTAGGATTTCAACCTTAGCAAGGGGAAAGTGAGAGCTGAAGGCAACAGGCTTCCAAGAGGTGCATGCGTGATCGAAAATCCTTACACACACCAATCCTTGCAACTACCTTAATCCTCAGGCACTCCGCAGAATCCATGTCCTATGGCCCCTACAAAGAAGGATTTGATGTTAGAATGCAAAACACTGAGGACAATTCAAACCACAACAATCCAATGCTCCATATGGCAATACTTACAATTCCAATCGATAATCACCCTAACCTCGCACGGAGACCCAACCCCCGCACTTCAGGCCAAACTCCTCGCCTGGGTACTTCATTAATCACAACCACCACCATCCTCATCTCCTGTGGAACAAGCCATATTGAATTTGAGTAAGGTGGTAGGCAACTTTGTTGAGGAACAAAAAGGAATCAATGTGCAACTGGCACAAAGAATTGATACTGTAGAGAATACAATAAACAAAAGAATAGATGGGCTTGAGAGCAATCTCAACCAAAAAATTGACAACCTACAGTATTCAATCACCAAGATCAACAAGTTGCTAGAGGTACAAGAAAGAGGGAGGTTCCCTTCACAAACACTTCCAAATCCTGGGCGGAATTCATGAGGTAGGATCATCCAACAATTCAGAAATGGATGAAGTTAAGGCTATAATTACCCTGAGGAGTGGAAAAGAGGTTGATCAACCTATGCCAAAACCTGTTGAAGAACCTAGGCAGGGAGAAGAATTGCAATCTGAGCATATTCTCCTAAAGGAGGATTCAATGAAATACTTCATACCACCTCCATTTCCACAAGCACTTAGAGGTAAAGTAAGAAGGCATCTCAACAAGGTGCATCTGAGGTCTTAAGGCAAGTGAAGGTTAACATACCTTTTATTGACATAATCAAACAAGTCCTTGCTTATAAAATTTTTGAAAGATTCGTGACAATCAAGAAGGGATTAGGCATCGAAGAAGGCATTTCTCACCGAACAAGTCACATAATCCAAAGCAAATAATTGTCAAATACAAGGATCCGTGATCTCCCACAATTTCAACCAATATTGGTGGGAATTGCATAGAGAAATCATTGCTTGATTTGGGAGCCGCAGAACCTCATGCCGTATTCAGTTATACAAGTAGTTGTGGTCTAGGTGAACTTAAACCTACCAACATCACACTCTCATCGGGCCGATAGATCAATGAAAACCCTAAGGATACTTGGAGGATGTCTGAGTGGAAGATAGACAAATCTCTACTATCCAAAGATTTTGTGGTGCTCAAGACCGAGCCAATTGCAAGAACCCAATCATGTACCAATCATCTTGGGAAGACCATTTCGCCACGTACCAATGCAATCAT
The DNA here is from genome assembly GCA_016808115.1 of Tetrastigma voinierianum. NCBI lineage: Eukaryota > Viridiplantae > Streptophyta > Magnoliopsida > Vitales > Vitaceae > Tetrastigma > Tetrastigma voinierianum. The sequence continues at coordinate 60,454 of JAEQBH010004896.1, read as the reverse complement.
CAATTGCCTAATGGAGTCATGCAACTTACCTTGGTAACATGACCTCGAGTTGAACATCTTTCATTTGAACAACAAACATGAGTTGCTAGAAAATGAAAATCATATAACCGTGAAGTTGTTTCCAAATGGTCACGTGCGTTTCTGAAACAAAGTGTTCAGGAATTGCAGGAGTAATCAACCAAGGAGATACATACTCCCGTCCCGCATCAACACCTACCGTAGCCAATTGATCAATTCAAAGGCCATCACCGAGGACTAGGGTCAACAACACCGGGCACCCAACACTCACGTGAGTCAACCTGTGCCATCGCATGGCCAGTGAGATCATTCTCCTCGACCCCCTCGAGCAATTTCTGATCGAATCGTTCGGTGTTTTCAGAACCGACCATAGCCTACAATCTTTACTTTCTGTCTTAAGTTAGTTAATTTTGATAGTTTCAGTTATTTTTCGAAAATTTTTTAACTTAGCATTTTTCATTTTCTAGTAATTTAGTTTATAGTATAAGATTGTGTTTTAAATTTTAATTACAAGACATATAGTAAATTTTATAATAATTTTTATTTTATATATTATTAATTAATTTAAAATTTTGAAATGCAGGTGGTGTACTTATTGAGCCAAATTCGCTAAAAATAGCGAAATTGCGTGAAGACCCTTCTCACGCCCGTGTTGGTTCTATATAAACCTGGGAGGGGGATAGCCAACTAGTCACTTCATATTTCCCCTCCCCTAAATGGGGCTCTCCGCCGGGCCCCGAGCTCCCAACCTTAGCCGGCCGCGTGACACCGCCGACCGCACCGGCCGCGTCGTGGACCCGAGCCACGCATCTCGCCCCGTGCATCCTTCGGGGCTCTACCTTACACCTCTGTCTCTGAAAGCAAAGGATCGAGCCCGACCGAGCATCCACCACGCGCGCCCACTACGATCGACACGCCCTGTGCTAGCCGCCACCGCCGGCCTTCAGTGAGCCTCCACGCGCCTCAGGATCGCGTGCCTCGTTCGCCAGCCTTTTGGTGCCCCGTCCCAAGATTCGACCGCCATCGAGCCTCGTTTAGCTAGTCCGTAGATGTTTTCTCACAAGCAGCCCAAAGGAGCCCCGATTCATCGCCTTGATTCAGTGATTCAAGCCGCCTTCAGAGCCTCGGGCCAGAGATACAGAGCCTCGCCTGCATTTTCAAAGAGTCGAGCCTCTTTTCCAAAGATTTTATTTCGATCTCAAGATGGTTCAGACTCGAGGTCCCAGAGAACCGGGTCACGGTGAGATTCAGCCCACCCGAGAGGAGGCCCACCTCTGGTCCCACTCTCCAAGACACGTCCCCGAGGCCGCACTTGAAGAGCCCCCTCAGATTCCGACGCCATCGTGACACCTGACAGGGACCCTGCCCCATCAATTCGGTGCATTCCTCACGGAGAGTCTCTGAGGCCCAGTTCGTCTAAGCCGCCCGCACATCGCCCAGCGAGTCATCATCATCCTCCTATCGCACCACCAGCCACATCCGCCGCGAGGCGACTTCATCAATTAATACCGGTCGCCCGCCCCGAGGATCTCTGTGAGGCCATCGTTTCGTAGGAACCCCATTCGGGAATGCGACCATCAGACCGCTTCCATCAGAGTCGTATCACGACGTCCCTACGAGGACTCGGGATTCAGATACCGATTCATGATTTATCTGCGGATTATTCGCTATCGCCTCACGAATTTTGAGGCGCATTACTACCCACGAAACGTACCGCAGCTTCTACCCACTGAGATGACGTCTGTGAGGATCGCCTAGTCCGCTGAGCTTCAAACAAAGATCGGCACGCCCTGTACTCAGAGTACAGATATTACAAGAGCTTTGGGCCCTCGCGTGATACCGCGCACCCGAGGGTTACCGAAAGGGCTCACCCGCCTTAGCGGGAGATAGTCCGAAAGACCGCCAGAGACACCACCGCCGGTCCAAAGATGGCAGGAGGCAAACCCTACCATATGCCGACACCATTTGTTCGGGGACGTGCTTATTCCGCTGGCAAAGATTAATGCAAATGGAGGGAGCCATATCGAGGCTCTCATCGATCTCTAGGATATTGGTCTACCTGGATTGGCGATGATCCCAGCATTTTGAGAGAATCACTGGTGACCTAGTAACAGGTGAGAGTATTCACTATCACGCCGGAGACTCCCGTGCAGGTCTCTATATACAGATTCTGTAGGAGTTCAGATCTAGATAGGCTACTTAATATGTCATGGAGCTGTGATGACTATGCCCGTGATCTTTCCACTTACGAATTATTGTGACCGTGGAGGAGGTACCGGGTCGGAGGTCGAGGACCACCATACGATGATATACCCCGCCCCTGAGCCCGAGATACGAGTCCTGGGCTCCACGTATATCACCTTCATCCCCTACTCCACGACTACATCAAGAACAGCAGCATACTCCCAACATCCATTCAAGACAATCATTCGCCGAGTACACCATGCTACCATGATAGCCGGTGTGATGGAGCATTCCTGCTCACTAGCAACTACTACTGTGCAGCTTCAAAGATACGTACCCCAGATCGAGGTCACCCAAAGGCGCCCAGGCTTCCGCCAGACATGACGCATCTCGGCCTCTCCCCGTGTCCCCGATCGTGGAGGAGCCCACTACGCACGCCGCCTCTCGATGTTTTGTCGCACAGCCAGCCAGCCTTCAGCCCACCACCACCACCACCACAAAGCAGTTGAGGTTGAGGTTTCTTTTTACATTTTTGTATAGTTACCACTTTATCAACCGCCTACCGATTTTGACAGATTTATGTATTAGCCATGAGAGGCGCGATATTTTGTTTAGCTTTCAGATGCATGTACTAGCCATTTTGGCTATATCAAAAGCTATTCAGTATATATACATAGACTTTTGCATATCATGTTTTGTGCCTTTTCCATGTGTAAGTAATTTTCTTTTCAATTGAACAATTGAATTGCTTCAAATCGGGACAATCGAATTGCTTCCAAATCGACAATCAATCGCTTTATGTCAGGGAAATCAATCAATCGCTTGTCATCTTTATGTTAGAACGACCTATGTTTGAATTAATTTTTTGTCAGTTGAAGTTCTAGCATGCTCAACTTGAACATTTCTCTCCTTGTTAATCTCACAATTTGACCCGCATTATTTCAATAGGCTGTAAATTGTTTACTTCCTTCGCTTTGCAAAGCCTGGCCTAGGGCATGTCGGGCAACCTAGGATAGGTTTGTGTTACCCATTTGAAGACCAATGTAGTCTTCCAAAAAAGGAAAAGAAAAGAAAAAAAAAAAAAAGAAAAAGTTAAGAAAAGAAAATAAAGTCAGGAAGTTTTGCTCTGAAACCCGAGCAATCTGGCCCGATAAAGGGCTATTAAAGCCTCGCCCTACGCCCTAAGCCTTAAGTGGTCAGTCATCGATTTGTTCGCTATACGGGTGGGATAGGTAGATCTAACTAATTGTAGGTGCTTGATTTGTCATCTCTGAGTCCGGTGAAGCCTTTAGAGTTACAATATCATTGATCCTTTCGCTTCGACGCCTAACTAACTGTCAGGAGTCATCTGCGGACCTGCTACACGGACTTGGTGAAGTCGAATTTTTAAGCATTGCATCCTACAACAATTGAATAAAGAAAGAAAAGAGTAACTATCCCTGGCCCAGTTGTTCACAAATTTAAGGCCAAGTGTCAAGTTAGTCAGGAGGAACAAATTTTGCAATTTATTGGCTTAACTGCTATATAAAGAACCATTAGACTTTAGGTGGAAATTCGTTGAGAATCTGATCCAAGATCAATTTGTGAATTGTTCTTGTATGGGATTAGTTCTTTCATATCAACTACAAATTTGATGTCAATTTTTCAGTTTAAAGGCAATGTTTATATTTACATATACCTTTTTGAATCATAACCTTTTTGAAAATCACCACATGCAACTCCTTTTAGTTTTGCATTGCTAAGGGATTCTAACAACGTTCCGACAGTTGGGAGGTGTGATTAAATACCCAAAAGTACAATTTAGATTTTATATTAGATAGGTTTTGAGCTGCTTTTTGCGCATTAATCATGTCATTTACTTCGTGAAGTGTTCAAGTCTTCTTAGTAGCACCCATGCCATTTAGAAGTATTTTTGGCTATTTCTTGGGTTTTTTAGCACTTTTAAGTTCAATGTGGGATATGTGATGAATCCATGAAGTTTGAACTCAAGTGTAATCTTTTTTTTTTTTTTTATCAAACCGACCCCAGAATCAACAGCTGAAAGACAAAGATGAAAAAATTGATACGTTAAAGCGAGGAGGTAAAGTAGTGAAAATCCGACAACCAACAGACACCCAAGCTAGAAGCCTACTGAAAATTTCATTTGAGACTACGAAAATTCGAGTTGAAAATTTATAAATTAGACGAGGTAATCAGTTACCATTACCAGACACCGGGGTTTCGCTAGGCAACATTCCTAAGCGAAATTTCATGATTCGCTACTCACGAAAATTTCGCTAAGCTAAGCGAGGAATTTATTTAACTAACAAAATTATGAGGCACTGTGAAATTTCTATTTTATTATGCCTTGTGGTTTGGCTACCTAGCGAGGAGATTCTTCCCTCCTAGCGAAATTCTTAGCACTGATCATATTTTGTGTTAATACCTAGCAGGCTCTCAAATTTGGTGCTATTACTCTCTTTTGTCCTTTAACTTAAGCCAAATTTGTAGGTTTTGTATTTTCATGTATTGAGATTTGGCCTATAGTAACCCCTCTCTTTTTGTAATAAATCATGAAATTTTTGGGAAGCAACTGTGGAAGGTGTAAGGATTTTCATTTTTGTAAATAAAAGTCTCGTATTTGTTGGGGTTTTATTTTCCTCTCTTCTCTCTCTCTTTCCCTTACTTTCTAGGCTTCAAAACACCTCTTGAGGATGACAACTCAAGATCTTGGTGTTCAGCATATTTCTTTGAAGGAAGGAAGCTAGCTTGGTGGTGGGGCATGCTCATGTTGTCCTCTTGTGTTAAAAGCTACGAGTCACTCTTGTATTTATGGCCCTCATCTTCTCCAGATTGGAACTGAATGGCATTTAATGTTATTGATTTGGCCAATACTCTCCGTGCTTTAGGATACGATCTGTCTTTTGTCTTAGATCTTATTTGTATTATAGATAGTCTTCGAGCCCAGAGATGATATTGAATGTTGGGTTTTATTGAAAGAACACCGCCTTGCATATTCGCTGTGTTGAAATAAATAGGAGTTGTTGTTAGGGTGAGGTTTGCTAGTTAAACATAGATCCGGTTATGCCAGGGACTATAGGTTGCTTGTCATAACGAGGGATAAAACCGAGGACCTTAGTTTGCCTAATTTACCAGATAGTGACCTAAATCTTCAAGATGTTTTTTCACACTTCACTTTCAGTTTCAATTCTCAGTTTCAACCTACTTCCACTTTTGTTTTGAAAGCAAATCAAGTCCAAATAAGCCTTACCTTTTACGCCATGCGTATCATTCTTGGGATGAAAGCTATCCGTGTTAGATACTCAAACCACTATACTGCAGTAGCTTGACTAAGACAGTAGTAGGAACGCAAATTAATATATAAATTTGTTGATTTTAACAGCCTGCGTGGCACGAATCTGATTCTCTTCCTCGACAATCACATGTGGCTTCTTAGCATCCACCTTTCTCTGTATTTGCTCTCGACTTCATTGGCAATACTCGGGTAGCTTCATAATGCTCTAACATACCTTAACTGAGTTCACCTTAAGAATACGACAGACTCACATATTTGTTCTTCTAAAACAGCAACCATTCACTTATTGCAACTCGAATTTCTAAGTTGGGTTGCGGGTTTTTGAATTTGTGTTTCTTGGCTCTGAAGAAAGATTACTCTCATCTAAATCCATGACTTGGGCATGTGAGATTACTATGGAGTGTGCTAATGTCCTCAAGATGCATCACATCTTTTGAGAAACAACCCGTTATAAACTTCAACTTTGGCCAACATTCTTCAATGCTTCTTCACGAGTTTGCCTTCTTTCCTTGTGGAGGTTGGGGAACATTGAAATTTGAGTTCCATGAGAGGTGTGGGTGAGGTTGCCATCCCGAATTGTATATGTTCAAGTATGAGTTGCCTCCATATTGAACTTGCTCCATAAGCATGTACAAGTTTCATGGTTGACTTATTTGTAGTTGTTGAGATAGGAGGGTGATTTAGTTTCTTAAGATGTTGATATCATGAACATTTATTCAGCTCTACAAGACATAAACAAAGAAGAAAAAATAAATAATATCAAAGTAAAATAATAAAAAATAAAATAATAAATTAAAACTTTAGAAACAAAACTACATATATCCAAATAGAAGTCAAACTATTTGAATCAATATCAATAACTACATATTCCCGACAACGCGACACCAAAATCTTGATGATTACGCTGTGTGAATTAAATTCGCCTGATAACGTAAGTGCGCCGTATACAGTAACAAGTAGTGGTGAGTTATCGGTTCCATGAGGAATGGGCCTGTCGTACCAATTATAATTTATTCTTACTCCATTGGATGACTCAGGTGACACATGATTGTTAAACTAAAACGCTGAAATTTATCAAGATAGGACTTGATTCCACCTAGCTATCGGATGTTTTTTGGTAAATCATTTAATGGTTTTGAGCTATTGATGACAGGGGTTAATCTTGTGTAAATGTGGAATCTCTCTGTTCCTCGACACCCTATCCCAAGAGCGAGTCATATTGTCTTTGCCTGAAACCCTAGAACTCTAGGATCATGACTAATACCTACTATAATGCCACGTATGAACCACGAGTGTATCTCTACTCTATGATTGATTATATGAAGTCTGTATTCATGTCCTAGGGTTTATCATCTCTTGATCTGACCTTCTGGCCTAAGCATGCCTATGTTGATAAATACAACCTAAGATTAGATGGAATAAGACATTCAATAATAGCAAAACTAAATTAAAAATAATTAAACTAAATTAATCTGATATATTAAGAGTTAAAATGAAACCTTAGAAACCAATCTAAAAAACATGTTTTCTAAAAGGAAAAGCAGGAAAAACAAAGAAAAGGGGAAAAGAAAACTAGGGCAGAATGATGGACCAATGTAGATCTCCTCGATCTTTTGTGTTAACACAAAGCGTCTTCAAACTACATAACTCTCCTTCTGAAACCTTAAGAAGTGTGTCTCCACGCCTCTCTCCCTCTGTCTCTGATCCCCGAATCATTTGGTTTTTCGAATCTGTAGGCTCCTTTACTCCCATATAATACTCCCAATTAGACTAGGAAATGATCAAAATTAGGGCTTGTTATCGAGTGTCACATGATGATCTTGCAATTAAGTAGCCCTCTGAATACTCTATGGTTGCTCTCTGGCCTGCAACTAAGCGATACCAGGCCACACTATTACTGCGTAATGGCTGGGTTGCCATTTTATTACTCTAGGCACACAGTACATGGATTATGTGCATTCACATTATTTTATTTGTTTTTCACTTCTGCAACTAAGAGTCTCAACTTTGCACAACTATATCCATATAGTCCAAACCTACTGAATGCTGCATTAGTGGGACTCTATAGAGATCTCTTGTAGGTCTAAAATCTACAACCGCCATAAGCTTGCTACAATTGAGCTCTATTGCTGTTAGAAAATGTCAAAGAAATCACAGTGGATTGAGTCTGCATATCTTTGGGCGATGTTTTAAGATTTTCCACTTTTTGGTGTCATCTTTTAACATATAAATTAGCACTAGCCCGCCAAATGGATGACCTAATCTAAATATGAACATTTTGAGCATTTAGGGCAACATTTAAAATAAAAACATTACCACAAAACTAAACAAACCATCTGTGGGGTTAATAGTGTTTTCTGCTCATCAATAGTGTTCTTAGAAACGGTGACCATAAACTAGTTGTCCTGATCAGAGGTTCTAGTGTGAGTGAATATTACCACAATCTCACACCTCATTAGTCCCAAATACAGTTTAGATGAAATTAGGAGAATGTATGGAGGCTGAAAGATCTCTCGCTCATGAAGTTTCCATGGATGAAGAAGTGGCCAAGGGCTATGGGGCTTGCTTGCATCCCATTCTCCACTAATGTAAGCATTACATCATTCTTCCGGGATCAAATGGTCTTTCAAGCTTTTAATGTACAACAAGCTAGAGTGAGAGGGTAGTTAAATGAGTCATTCTAAGTTCAGATTTACCAAAACACTTGGCGCTTTCTCCTTCCCCTGTTCTTGTGTTTCATCCTCCAAAATTTGACTATGTCTCTAATTGAGTCATTCACTCAATCTGGTTAACATCAATGTGCTTTTCATCATGCTGCACCCCCAAACTTATTTGTTTTCATCTTTCTTCAAAATTACCAATACTTTTTGTTTTTTGAACATCCAAGGTGGGATGATGCAATCATTATTTTAAAACTCTACCAGCCCCATGTACTTGGACACTGGAATCAAACAACTCCGGACCCATTAATAGGGTGACTAGTGTTAAAACACCCCTCACCAGACTTAATAACCCAAGCTGGAAGGCTCACGAGGTTAGAATTTGCTTTCCCTCTGAGTTCTTTTCTTCTTTGCTCTTTTTCAACACCCTTTTCCTTAGCATTTTGTACGATAAAATTGCTTCGCATTCAACAAGCGCTCTATACATGACATGGTAGGGCAAAAATACGGGTTCTTGATGAAGGGTAAAAACAAAGGATAAAAAGAACTGTTTATTCCTTGGTTTTCAAGATGAGAACATACAGCTCTTACGGCTCAAGCCCAGGTGACTATGGATTAATACATAGCAGTTGTGCTGAAAATATTAATTCAAGGATGGCCTATAACTGTAAAAAGATGTCTTTGCCTAAGGATTTCGCCTCAAATGATACTTGAGAGCAAGTTCTAAAAGTCTCGTGGTCTACGGACATTGCTATGATTTCCCTCTAATTTTTCTCTAAACCAAGCATAATTGACCAACAAGGGTGCATGAGACTTGTGCTTGATTATGTGTAAACCTATAGCTAAATGTATAGCTATATGTTCATCCTATTTGACTTTTGGCTCACTATCTCTTACATTATTCATATGTAGGGAATAACAAAATTTGATATCATCATAGGCATTCCAGGTATCTCAACAATAGACCCACAAACAACAAAATATATATTTTTGGAAATTTACAAAAAATTGTTTCAAAACTGCTATGCATTGTGGCATTAGGATGATTCACTCAAAATACGCATATATAGGAACTAACTATGACTAAAAATTGATCATACATGCTAAAATCGATCAAACATACCAAAATAGTACCAAAAATAATAATCAAAAATATAAATATCCGAGAAATGAGTGAAGCAAGCAAATAAATGCCTGTAGAATTGTTCCAGGTGCATCGGGTTGCACCAATAAAAGCATGGAAAATGAAAATCTTGAAGTATTCAGGACATTTAAACTTAAAACCAACCTTTGTCTGATACGGCATAAATGTAGCAGAGTAAAACTCCCTCAAACTACAGGTGCTTTCTTGAGAAATCAAGTGTCGATTGGGGTCATCAGTTATAGAATACAGTTGAAGCCATTTAGGCTGGAGCAGGAGGAAGAGTATGAAGTGCTATTGATGAGGAATGTTGGTCATGAGTAGACAACATCGGGGACAGTGGGTTGGTACCAGTATTGCACTACGCACATTCTGCATCTTGTTGGTGGGCCAACTTATCCTGAAAAATTGCAAGTCTCTCAAACTCTCGCTGCAGTTGTGGATGCATATGGCCTCGTGGTGCTTCATCAGCCTCAGTGTCGTCTCCGAATTCTTCCTCTTCTTGTTCTTCTACTGCTTCTTTGTCCTCCATGTCATTGACAACTCCATGTAGCAGTCTTCGGAGCGGCGCATTAGAGTGCAGTAGATTGGACTTCTCCTCGGTCGAGCATCGAGCACTTCGTGGCAGGCTTGACCGGTGTTCAAGTATGGATGGATGAGGGCTCCGGTACATCGCCCATGGGTAGACTCTATGATCCCCCTACTTATGACATGCTTGACATCGAACTAGATACCTTGAGCGATCGCAAACAGTAGGATTGTCCTGTCCCTTGTGACAATGGAGAGGTGAAGGCTTGGTTTCAAGGTGGCATAATTAAAATTGTACTAAGCCTTTGGGACCGACTTGAGAGCGGACATGAGACAAGTGGTCACCTCGAATGTGGAAGGGTGTCATTTCCACACACCTCTACAGTTTGTAAGGACGTGTATCATCATCTAATAGTTAGGGTGATGAAAAAGGGCCATATAGGCTTCGTTGTCATCATCGACTAAGTTGAACACTCGGTTTAGCCATTATGACACACAAATCACCACTTCCCTACCATTACATAAATGTTGGGTATCCTATTCGTCTCGCTGGGGTTCAGTGTGAAACTCGGACCACTGTGAAGCTTATCGGGTGAGGGGATGCTCTTAAACGATCCAGCCCTTTTCTTGAATCATGAAGTTGAAGTAGACATTGGAGTTTAGGAAACCACGCTCCTATGCCCAGAAGGTTATTGTAGAAACGTGGTCTGGTGCGCGCAAGTGATGATTTGTTGGGATTTTCGGGAGGAGAATTGGAGGTATACGCGAACTTGAGCCTATCCTCTTCCTATCTTGCTTGGATATCATCTTCATGGGGCCATGGAGGAAGAGAGAAGGAGAAGGAAGATCTTGCTCAGAAATACCAAGTTTTTGGAGAGGGAAAGCTAGGAAAATGAAATGGAATAAAAAAATGACCACAATTTGAATTTATAATGCTCTAGAGTCGGGTGTCTTCACCGGGACGAAGGGGCCTTTACAGCGACAAAGTGCCAGAATTTGTAAAGTCATGGGGGCTCTTCACTACGGTGAACCCGAGAGGATGTTGTTGGTGTTCCTTCTCCGATACAAGAAGGAGCCTTCGCAGCTGCGAACTCAAGGGATGCCAAAAGTTGGGGGTTCATGTTCGCTGCGGTGAAGGCAAGCTTCGCCTTAGCAAACTAGTTCGTTGCGGCGAAGGGTGCCTTCGTTGTAGCGAACCCGAGTATTGTGAAAACACTAAAAGTGTTTCAAACCAAACTTTTGTTTCCAAATGTTATATTTAGTTCACATGCCCTCAATTTGATATTATGACCCTCTCTTTTGAGAAAAAAACAAGATGTTTTTATAAAAATTTCAGTTCCCTCCCAAAAACTAGGTTCCAGTAGATAACCAAACTGGACCTTTGATGCTTGGTGACACAGGCACTCTTACACATATCAAACAAAACAAGAATCAGAAAAAATAGCAAAATTAAACTAAAGAAATGAGAAAAAAGAGTAAGAAAATAAAAAGACTTAGAGATTCTTACAAACTTAGGTTGCCTCCTAGAAGCGTTATGTTTAGTGTTGATGGCTCGGCGAAGTTGTGTCTCATTTATAATTGATTCTTCGATGAAATGAGGATTATACGACAATGTAGTTCACTGTCTCTTTGGAAATTTTCTCACCAAAATAATGCTTCAACCTCTGGCCATTGACTTTGAACTCTTGTTCATTTTATTCTTATACTATCGTACCATACAGAGTTATCGATGTGACTATATTATTTGGACCATCTTGATCTCCAACTTGCTACTGAGGAATAACTTTGATGCAGAGTTGTCGAAGACTTTATCACCCTCCTTGAACTCTCTTCTTATCAAATAAACATCATACCATCTTTTATTTTCTTCTTATAGATCTTTACGTTCTCATATGAATCATTATTGCTTTAGTTCCTCAAGTTCATTGATATGTTTTTCTCTCACCGAGCTTCTTTGGGGATTGAAATTGAGGTTCCTAATTGCCCACATTGCATGGTGTTCTAACTCCAATGGCAAATGGCATGGTTTTCCAAAGATCAGGCGAAAGGGGGACATGCTAATTGGAGTTTTGAAGGCAGCCTTATATGCCCATAAAGCATCATTAACTTCTGTGACCAATTGGCCACAAGCGAACTCACAGCAGTTTTCCAATAGCCGCCTTACAATTTCCTCTGACTTGAATTTACGCACCGGGTCTGGTTGTAGGTGATATGGGGGAGGCTCTTTGCCACTGAGTTGTACTTCTAAGCAATAAGTGAAAGACTCTCACTGCAGTGGCTCCCTTCATCATTGAGAATACATCGAGGAGATGCAAACCGGGTGAGGATATTTCTATGGACGAATCGCACCACTGTTTTAGTGTTATTTTTCTTTATAGCAATCACCTCTACCCACTTTGACAAATAGTCTACGGCAAAAAGGATATACAATTTTCCAAACGAAAGAGGAAATGGTCACATGAAGTCTATCCCATAAAATAAAAAATTCCACTTCTTTTGAAATATTTATTAGAAGGCATTTCATTTCTTCTAGAGATAGTGCCCCCTCTCTGACATCTATCACAACATTGAATGTGTTTATGAGAGTCCTTGAATAAGCTGGGTAAGAAAACTTCAGATTGAAGCACTTTCTAAGCTGTCTTTTGTCTTCCAAAGTGTCCTCCATATGGGAAGAATGACATTTGGTTAGGATTTCATGTTGTTCCTCTTGAGGCACACATCTTCTCAGTATTTGATATGAGCATCTTTTGAAAAGCAATGGGTCATGCCATTGATATAGCTTAACATCATACAAGAACTTTTTCTTATGTTGAGAATTCGAACTGGAATTATATTGCAAGCAAATGGTTTAAAATCTACATACCGGCTAAATAGGATTCCATCACTTCTGGAAATTGTTTATCAGGGGAAGGATTCCTCAATTCGAGGCGGTCCTCAATTCCCTTATCCGGATTCAAGCGGATAAATGGTATTACCACATTGTCACTACTTCTTGTCTTTGAATTTCTGTGACAAATTCTTGAGCGATAAAACTCTTAATTAATCTCGGTTTAGCCTTCTTTTTCATCATGAGGTATCTGATTGTTGCATGGTCCGTATAGAGACTTACTTTGGAGCCTAATATGTACGGTTTGAACTTGTACAAGAATACCACTGCTAGAATCTCCTTCTCTGTAGTCGTATAAGCTTCTTGAGCTTCGTTTAGTGTCTTACTTGCATAATAAATAGGCTTGAAGATGTTATCTCGCCTCTGTCCCAAAACAGCCAAACTTGCAAAATCACTGGCATCGCACATTATCTTAAAAGGTTCACCTTAATTGGGTGCAACATCAATAGGGCCTAGTGAACATTCTTGCATCTCTCCAAATGTTGTCATACAACGCTACGTAAAGCTGAATATGCACATCTTTTCAACAATTTACATTCTCGGTTTACGATTTTGAAAAGTCTTTGATGAACCTTCGATAAAGCTGCATGTCCCAAGAAATTACGAACACCTCCACGTTTAATAGTTAAGGTGGGGTAAGGGTTTGGATTGTTGTATTTTTCTTTATCCCACTTCCAGCCCTTTGGAAGAAAATGTAGTGTTTGAGCACAATACCTCTTGCACCATAAAGTGACATTTTCCCGATTGATGCAAATTCTTCTGCATCTTTGTAGAACTACTTCAAAGATTCTCATGACATCAAATGAACATCCACTTTTAAAAATAATCCATGAAGATTTCCTGATATTTTCTATCAAATAACGAAAAAGATGGCAATCATACATCTCTGAAGGTAGGTACGGAGCATTACTGCTTAAACGACATTATTTGAAAGTGAATGTCCCATATAGACATGTGAAAGTTTTCCTTTCTTGGTCTTTTGGATTTACCATAATTTTGTTGTATCCCGAATGGCCATCTAGGAAGCAATAGTGAGAATGTCCAGCAAGTTGGTCCAACATCTGATCCAGGAAAGGGAGTGGATAGTGATCCTTCCTTGCTGCCTTGTTGAGCTTTCGATAGTCTATGCATACTCTCCACCCCGTAACAGTTCAAGTGGATAGAAGCTTGTCTTTCTCATTCCGAACCACAGTCATCCATCCTCTTTTCCGCACAACTTGTAAAGGCTCACCAAGGGATGTCCAAAATTGCATAAATAAATCCAGCCTCCAACCACTTGAGGACTTCCTTTTTCATGACTTCTTTCATTGCAGGGTTTAACCGCCTTTGATGTTCAATGGATGGAGCATGATCTTCTTCCATCAAAATTTTGTGCATGCATATAGAGGGAATGATTCCCTTGATGTTGTCAATGGACCAAGCAAATGCTTCATAATTCTTTTCGAGTACACCCAACAATTTAACTTCCATATCATTGCCTAATTGAGAAGAAATAATCACCGACTTTGTCTCGATTGAGTCCTAAAAAAATGCGTATTTAAGGACCACACAGCTAACTGCTGCTGTCATTCAGAGTCTTTTTCACTTCAACACCTAAAACATATTCTTCTTAGAGTTGCTTTAAAACAAGTGACTTCCGATCAGTCTGGGTGGCTGATGAGTCCTCGCAATCTATTTCAATTCGAGTGAAGACTTCCATAGAACTTCTCAGTAGACACTTTTCCAAAAATCCTCTGACAAATCATCTTGTGAAGAAATCAAGGTATCCAATTCTCATGGTTGCATTTATATCACTCCGGAAAATTCCATGCTATTATATAAATTGAACTTAAGCAAACTATTCACCATCTACTTTGTTAATTCAGGCTTTCTGCATGTCGATTGGTATGTGACAGATTTGGCAGAAAACGGTTTTTCTAGAGCAACTCCAGTTTGCCTCCTTTATCTTCACTCCATGTCCTAACCTATAAAAGTCCACAGGAAAAATGAATTTATCGACTTTAGCAAAACATCTTCGATCTTTCCTTCGAAAAAAGTCATAGATACATTCACCATTTGAAGTGATAAAGTTGTAGATTAATAATCCCCAAATTCAAATTTTTGGCCATTTGAGAATGGCGCCAGATTCTACTTACCCCAAGATCACATAGTGCCACTGGTGATGTGTGCTCCCGATGATCGCAGGATGAAACAAAACTACGGATCTTTGATTTTTTCTAGGAGCTTCCATTGAATGATTGCGTTGTAATTTGCAGAAAACTTTACCGTCTCATATGCCTCTAACTTTTTCTTGTTTCTCATTATCTCCTTCATGAATTTTACATAGTTAGGCATTTGAGCCAACGCATCAGCAAACAAAATGTTGATCTTGAGTTCTTAAACATGTTTGAAACTTCGGCAAAATCATATGAAGCTTGGTTTTTAGAGATTTTGGGAAAAGAATTAAGGGTGGGTATCTACAAGGGAGGTTATTGGGAAGAATCATTCTTCTCAAGGAGCAACTTCTTCACATCAGATTTTTGCTTCTTTTCCCTTGTTATTCATCTACGCTCAACGCTCCTCTTTGTCCTTCTCGAAACCCTCTTTCTTTAGATTCGGATTTTTCTACTCACTTACTTTCATCTTTTTCTACCTTCTTGTGCTCATCCATCACTTTCCCACTTCTTAATTAACACAACCATGTGCATTGCTTGGGTTTTCTACATGTCACTGGAGAGAAGGATTTTGGAGGATTTTCTCTCAGATTGACCCAGGTGTCCTCTGATTTTCCATATTTTTAAAGTGCTCCTAGCTTGACTTGATTTGTCTCCATATTCTTCATGCATGTGCCATGGTCGATTGAATACTTTCCATGTTCTTCATTACATTTCCCATCACAACTTGACCATTTTCCAACTGGGTGATTCTAGTGTCGGTAGACTTCTTCATATCATTTATCACTAGCAAGAGTTCATTGAATCGATTGCCTTATTTTCAACATAATCATTAAGGAGCTACGAAGCTCATGGATTACAAAAAACACAAGGGTGCCATGGTATTGATTAATTGATGAGGCTCGCCAGGGAACTATGGCTTGATTGTCGTAGAGAAGTTCTCGCGATTCCTTAACCCCGAATATTATAGGTTAGCAAGTTGTTGTTGGGTCAGAATGTGTAATTTATTGTTCTACACTCAGTTTGCATCCCTCAGTTTGAGACGGAGGATTAGCCATAGAGCTTGTCTTGCATATGCAATTTCACTAATAAATGATCGCCGGAGCTTGTTGATTCAGTATAGTCATCAAAGCATCAAATTTTGCTTCAAAAGAAGACATCCTATCAACTTCAATTAAACCTCATTGTCTTCTTCTAGTATTTCTTTCTGAAGGAGCTTGGTAGTGGTTCTTTGCTAACTCCTCAAATAGTTGATTGGCTTTCCTACATTTATTTTAGTTATGTCCAGCTAGAACCTCCACGTACGCGTCAACCGTACCCTCGTTGAATAGATTCAGACCATTATAAAAAAGTTTGTGCCGGGCCTTAGCTCGTACCAATGTTGCTGGACACTTTCTTGGCAATTCTCAATCTGTCCCGACATCATATAGCGTCCCGCTTGGTGATTTGTCTAAAGTATGTTTAAAAATGGAGTTATGATGTGAGTTGGAGGCGAAGAGATTTGTCAAAAAGGCTGCAAGCTCCCCATCTATTTGGAACTCGACGACATCAATTATGGAACCAGCTCCTTGCCTTGTCCTTAGAGAATGGAAACCTTTAACTTTGTATCACACATCATGATCTACCGTTTCATCTTTATCGACCTTTGTCTTTGAAAGTTTAAAGATGACCATTGGGATCCTCGAAGGACTCTCCCGAGCTGTTGCTCCCGGACCATTGAAATTAATGTAGGTTTCGGCTCAAAATTATTTATCAATAGGTTGGGTGCCTAATCCTTGAAATTTTTCATTCGGCAACGTCTCTATGGTCTTCAAAGTTGGTTCTCGTATTTTCGGGTGCTCTCGTTCTGGTGCGACTGGCCTTCACTATATTGATAAGTGTTTTGATCGTCCATCTCAGTTTTGTCAGCTTTCACTTTCTTTCATTTGAACAACGTTCTTTTGATTTCTGAATCAAACGGCAATAAATCAGAGTTGGACCTTCTATGCATATCATTTAGTACTGAAATGAAGAAATTAACACCGAAAAATAGGGTAAACAAGCTGAATATAAATAAAACCTAAAATAAACCAAGAAAATAAGAAAGCAAAGTAAAATTTTATGGATTTTTTTTTGGCAAAGTGCAAATGTCTCTTTTGCTAGAATATCATTCTATTATTCACTTAAGTAATTAAGCACCCTACAGCCTGACCTTAAACTTGCTCGGTTGTTTTCATGTTATATAAAAGTTTGGTAAAAATCAACCAAAACCCACAAGTGTACGAGTCACTAGTAATACAATGACTTTCAAATTAAAAACCTTAGATATCGAACCCACAGGGAAGAGATGGCTTAAGTGGGGATTAAGTACCCCACTACTCGAGAATTTTACTATTTAAGCGAAATAAATGATTGAGATTGATTGTTAACTAAAAGAAAAACTAAGTTTAACTAAAAAACTACTCTAGAAGATTAGAAAATGATTGATTAAATTGTAAGAAAAACTTTAAGGAATGACACCAGGGTTGGCTATCTCCATAGGTGCATTTATGACTTTTATTCATGAAGTGCTGATTAAGTGAAAATACTCTTGTGCTTACCCAAGGAACTCTATATGAGGTTCACTCTTTTGAGTCTCTCCTCAATTTCTCACACCTAATCCCTATTCTCCTTTTGGTCCATCTAAGTCAAACAATGTGATACTTGTTCTAAGGTAAATTAGTCCTTAGGAAATTCTATTGGCCACCTCTCGGTCCATGCAATGGAATTTCCTGGGTTATGCTCAGATCAATCACCTCTCGGTCCATACGATCATCACATAAGGTTAAATGATGTCCCTCATAATAAAATTCATCTAGTACTAGGCATTCCTAATTTCCTAGACTTCTTTGATTAAGTTAAATTGATTTTATCAATTACTAAAGTATTAGGGAATAGAAAAATCAAGTCAATTGTGCTTCCAGTTGTCACTTTGAGCCCTTTAAGCTCTAGGACTCAATCTCACTGCCTGGCATTACCTTGATTGGAATAAAAAGCTGGGAATTCATAAAACCACATCCATAAAACCTCAACACAAGATTATATTTACAAAATCATTCAAGACAACATATAAACTAGACACCAATGTCAACAACCAGCCCTAGAGGAGGATTTAACCACTCATAGCAGCCTCAAAACCCAACAAAATCATGTTTACACCAAACATAATCTTTGAAGAAGATTAAGAGAAGAGAGAGAGAGAGAGTTTAGGGATACAAAACAAATATATGAGGTAGAGTCATAATTGCTCCACCATTATAAGAGTCTCATAGTAATGGGATTTTGCAACAGCTCCAGACAGACTAAAAATCTAGAAAATCTACAAAACTATCTAAAATCAGGGCTTGAGAAACCACAAAAATGATGTGATTTAAACCTCAAGTCCTCTCGAGTTTCCCTAAAGAACTAATTTTTAGAATGGTATTTATAGCATTTTAGAAAAACTGGGTAAAAGATTGGGCCAAATTGGAAGCATTCTTGTTCCACCCCGACATCCTTACAGGCTTCGCCTTGGCGAACCCGAGAGTCATGTGAGCAGGATGTTCCTTCTTTGCCTCGGTGAGGGGTCTCGTTCACAGCTGCGAGCTCCTTCAGGCGGCGTTGGCTGCCTTGGCCCGACACGAGAGCCACATGTTCTTGAGATCTTAACCGCGGCCAGCAGATATTTCTCTTCATTCACGAAAGGTGCCTTCTTCCCCGCTGGAGGCGGTGCCTCTGGTTACAGGTTCAACTTTCTTAGCTTCTTTTTGCTTAGTCCTTGCTCGATTTACTGTCAATGCCTGCAAAACTCACACAGATGAGGGATTAGTGTAATATTTACGAATTGGGGTGTGAATCTAGAATTTAGGTTACATAAACACATGAGAAACATGCTATAAATGCTAATACGATTCACCCCTATCACAAATCCTCTCCAGACCCCATCTCCTTGCAAGACCTTACCTTGATACACTCGATTAGGCAGCTCTAAACTCGTTCCCTTTCCCAAATGTTGATTGACCCTAGATAATTTATTCTTGGAATATCCTAAGGTACGAATTCCTTGGGATGGTCGGTGGCCTCCCGGATGTTCTCGAGAATCAGTAGCAATTTTAAATTCCTCTCAAATGCTCGGAAACTCATAACCCACACTAAGAGATCAAACTAGGTTGAGGAAAGGTCATCTACCAACTTTTAGTGACCTCGATTGTCTGCAGGTAAAACACCCACATCAGGCAATTGAAGGATCAGAAAATTACAAAGAAGACAAAAAAAAAAAAAAAAGAAAAAAAACGCCGGGTTAGGCCGTAACTCCGTTCTTCGACTTGACTCAGTGCAGTTTGGTAGAACGATTAACATCGGTTCTCGCGCACAACCTAAGTGCGAACAATATGACGTTTCCTTGCGACTTATTCTTGCTAGTATCAGGCGAGTTAACAACAAGCTGCAACGGCTTGGCATTGGCCACAAAATAGTATTTGCTAGAACTATGTGTAATACCCCAAAATATGCCATAACAGTTTTATAACATGTTTAGGATATTTTGTAGGTATAAATATTGAATTTTGTAATTAATTTGCTAAGTGAAAACTAAAAAACCGAATTTATACAAGATACGGAAGGTACTATTAGTAATTTTTCAAGAAATGATATGAAGAAAACATGAGAAGAGGATATGCCACATTATAGAAACTAAAAAAATTAGGTTTTAAATAGAAGTATAAGGACTAATTGTAAATAAAGAAAAAATGAAAAATATAAAAAATGAGGATAAGATCATTTGGTCTCTCATTTGGAGAGATTCAAAGCGTGAAACAAGAGGAAGAGAGAAAGAAGAGAAGGAAGAAGAAGGAAGAGAAGAGCAAAAGGTATGGATTTCTATGGGTTTTTATAGATTATTTTGGATACTTGTATAGATTTCTATGGATTTGTATGGAAAAAAAACCAAACCATAAACCCATTTTTGATGAATTTGGGTCTAAAGAACCCTACTTGGTATATTGGTTGTGTTTTGGACTTGGGTTGGTTGATTGTAATCCTCAATTGAGGAATATTTGTATTAAGGAAATATTGGGGTTTTAGGGGAGATGCTGTCAAAATTTTTCCAAATCCCATGACTTGGGAGTTCTTTGTCCAAGAGTTCAGGGCAAAGTATGTACCGAGATGTCTAGGGATTCCAAATTAGAGCTCAGTTCTGAATTTAGTAAAAAGGAACATCGGTGGCTAGATATGAGAAAGAATTTAGTCATTTTGGCAAGTATGCACGAAATTGGTCCTCAGAGCATTTCGGTGTAAATGATTGAGGACCAAATTCTTTTAAGGGGGGGAGAGTTGTAACACCCCAAATTGTACCATGACAGTTTTATAACATGTTTTGGGTATAATAAAAGTAAATGTATATTTTTTAGGAATAAAATAATGCTAAAAATAAAATAAGCAAAAACCGGAATTAATCTGAAAGTCGAATTAAGTGGTAACTTACGATTAAGGACCCAAATATTTCAGAATAAAAGGTGTATGCAAAGTAAGTGTAAAGTTTTCAAAAAAATGATGACACTATAAACGACCTTTGAGTGTAGGGTTAGGGCGTCACAGTGGAGTTAGTATAGAGCTGGGTTTAAAGTTGGAAAAGTCAAGGTTTGGATGGCTTTGGAATGGGGTGCCATGATAAAAAATCTTGCGTGACAGTAATGTATTCAACAGTGTGGTTATTATAATTATTTTTGTATGGATGGTTATCATTGATCTCTGAAGAAGCTGATTGAGTGTTAACCCGGGAGATCAAGGGTTTACCCTTGGATCATACAGTTTTAGAAGTAAGAGTCATACTGGCCAGATCAAATGAAGTCTTGCGAGGATATCTCGGGACATGGCTCGGGTGTTGGAGAAGATTGGCTGACTCAGAAAGCCCGGATAGATATGAGTAAGAAGACATGGAGTGAGGAATTCCATGGGCCAGTATGGAAGAGTCAGATAAAAATTTGAATTAAGTTAGAAAAGTTACAAAGTATTGGAGAAAGTTTGATGCCTTCCAGTTAGAGGTATCGTATGCGGTCTCACTATTACAGTGAGGCATATGATTAGTGAAACTAACATTGAGAAGTCCAAGTTCAGTAGTAAATGAATTTCTAGATGTATTCGTAAGGGTTACGGGTATTCCTCGGGAGTAGGTGGACTTAGCCATAGAAATTGCGAGAGCAGTCCACGTGTTTTTCGCCTTAGGGTGCACTGTTTTATTTGTGAAAAAGAAAGATGGCACTCTGAGGATGTGCATCAGTTATTGCCAAATCAATAAGGTGATAGTGAAAAACAAGTACCCATTACCAGAATCAGATCTTTTTTGATCGAGTTGAAGGAAGCCGGATGTCTTTTCGAAGATCGACCTGCGATCTGGATATTATTTGTTGAGAGTAAAGGAAGTAGATGTGCCGAAGACTGCATTTAGAACCTGATATGGCCATTATGAGTTTTTGGTAATGCCATTTGGATTGACTAATGCACCGACAACATTCATGAATTTAATG
The DNA here is from genome assembly GCA_016808115.1 of Tetrastigma voinierianum. Lineage (NCBI taxonomy): Eukaryota > Viridiplantae > Streptophyta > Magnoliopsida > Vitales > Vitaceae > Tetrastigma > Tetrastigma voinierianum. Next base: position 39,067 of record JAEQBH010004896.1, on the reverse strand, counting down.
AATAGGGTACTTCGACCCTATGTGGATTAGTTTGTAGTGGTCTTTATTGACGACATCTGGTAATTCTGGGATGCACGGGAACATGAACACCACGAGGATAGCATTGTAAGTGCGAGAGAATAAGTTATTTGCAAAGTTAAGTAAATGTGATTTTTTGGCGAGGAAGTGTCATTCCTAGGTCGTATTGTATTTGTCGAAGGTATTAGAGTGGACCTAGTGAAGATTGAAGCAATCATGAATTGGAAGCCATCTTGAAATGTAACCGAGGTGAGAAGTTTCTTGGCTTAGCAGGTTATTATCGGAGATTTGTACAAGGTTTTTCAGTTATAGCATCCTCACTTACGAGATTACTCCGGAAAAGGAGTGAAGTTTGAGTGGGATGATAAGTGCCAATCCAGCTTTGAAAGGTTAAAGAAATCTTGGATTTGAAGCACGATGTTGGTTCAATACCAGTAGGGATTATACTATGTACAGTGATGCTTCAAGGATAGGTTTAGGATGCGTATTGATGCAAGATAGGAAAGTGAGGTGGCTTATGCTTCAGGGCGGTTGGCTTAGCATGAACAAAGCTATCACTGCTTCGTGATTTGGGTTAGGCTGCGGTAGTGTTTGCTTTGAAAATATGGCGACACTACTTATACGGGGAAAAATGTAGAATTTTGACTAATCATAAGAGTCTGAAATATTTGCTAACTCAGAAAGACTTGAACTTGAGGCAACGTCGATGGTTGGAATTATATAAAGACTATGATTGTATAATTGATTACCACCGGGAAGCAAATCACGGTGGTAGATGCCTTGAGTAGGAAAATGATTTGCTTTGGCTTTTTGAAAGATTATGATGGAGGTTGATTACGATGGAGCCTTGTTGGCTGATTAAGGAGATTATACGAATTTGAAGCAAATGATTATAAATGCAGCGAGAAAAATGTTGAAGAGCTGAGGAAAAGTTACAGGATAGTTGCTTAATGGTGACAAGACCGAGTTTTTCGAAAGAGAGTGGAAGTTTGTATTTCGAGCAGTTATGTGTGCCAGGATGATAAGGAATAGAAAAAGTTTTTGGTGGGGCTCATATCCCCGGTATTTACCATGCATCATGGAGGTAATAAGATGTACCAAGACTTGAAACAGTTTTATTGGTGGAAAGGAATGAAAAGAGATGTCACTGAGTATGTGTCTAAGTGTTTGACGTGTCAACAAGTCAAAGCTGAACACCAAAGTTAATAGGTCTGTGGATCACTTCAGTTCTTCAATGGAAGTGGGATACCATTACTATGGATTTTGTGTTGAGTTTTCCCCTCATGCAACAAAAACATGACTTTGTCTTGGTGATTATTGATAGGCTCACAAAGTCGGCCCATTTTATACCAATCAGGATGGACTATTCTATGGATCGACTAGCTGAGTTATATGTAGATGAGATAGTGCGATTGCATGGTGTGTCGTTGTCTATTATGTCGGATAAAGATCCACGATTTACATCAAGGTTCTGGAAGGAACTACAGTCAACCTTGGGTACTAGGCTGAATTTCAGTACAACATTCCATCCGCAGATAGTTGAACAGTCTGAGAGGTTGATTCAAGTACTTGAAGATATGCTTTGAGGTTGGGCCATGGAATTTTTGGGAAGTTGGGATAGGTATATTTCATTGATGGAATTTACCTATAACAATAGTGTTAAGTCAAGCATTGGTATGGCACCATACGAGGCTTTGTACGGCCGGAAATGTAGAACTCCTGTGTGTTGGACGGAGTTAAATGAGCATAAAGTGATTGGTCTAGCCATAGTGAAAGATACGGAAGAGAAAGTGCAGGTTATTCAGGAAAGGTTAAAGGCGGCTAATGATCGACAAAAATCTTATGTCAATTTGAAGAGGAGAGACATTGCATATGAAGTGGGAGACAAGGTCTTCTTGAAAGTATCGTCGTGGAGGAAAATTCTACGGTTTGGTAAAAAGGGAAAATTGAGTCCAAGGTTCATAGGGCCATACTTCTTGGGGTTTTGGAATGGGTGTACGTGGCTTATCGTTTGGCACTCCCTCGAGTGCTTAAAATTACACAATGTGTTTTATATGTCGATGCTTCGAGGAGGAATCTGGCTTTGATGAGTCGCACATACTACCAATGCGAGATATAAGTCTGAAGCATATTTGTCATATGAAGTAGAAAGCTATTAAGTTAGGAAGGTGAAGCTTGATTCTTGGAATAAGCAAGTATCGTTAGTGAAGAGTGCTCACCTTTTTCATAGTGGGAAGAAACACTTGGGAGCGGAAGCAACTGTAAGCACAGTATCCGCAACTCTTCACTATAGGTAAAATTTCGTGGAGGAAATTTCTTTAAGTGGGGGAGAGTTGTAATACCCCAAAATATGCCATAACAGTTTTATAACATGTTTAGGGTATTTGGTAGGTATAATTTGAATTTTTCGTAATTATAATTTGCTAAGTGAGAAATTTTTGAAAACCCGGAATTTGTACAAGATCTGGTATACTAGTAATTTTTCAAAAGGATATAGAAAGGCGTAATATGAGAGAGGATATGTCATTATAGAAATAAGAAAAAATTGAGTTGCAAATAGAGAAGATAGTATAAGGACCTATTAATTGTAAGTAAGAAAAATAAAAATATAAAAAATGAGATAAGATCATTTGGTCTCACTCATTTTTTTAGAGACAAAACGTGAAGAGCAAAAAAGGAAGAGAGAAAAGAGAGAAGAAGAAGGAAAAAGAAGAGGAAAAGGGAAGGAAAGGGAGCAAAAGGTATGGATTTCTATGGGTTTTATGGATTATTTTGGATGCTTGTATAGATTTCTATGGTTGTATGGAAAAAAAATAATCAAACCATAAAACCCCATTTTGATGAATTTGGATCTAAAGGACCTATTGGTATATTGGTTGTGTTTTGAACTTGGGATTTGAGATTTGATTGTAATCCTCAATTGAGGAATATTTATATTAAGGAAGTATTGGGGTTTTAGGGGAGATGCTGTCAAAATTTCTCCAAAACCCATGTTTTTGTTTTTGATATAACTTGGCCATCACTTATCCGAATTGAGTGATTCAAATTTCTGGGTAAACTAAACTTATAGGAGAACATATCTTCTTGAAATAGGTATATCCAAATTCCGAAACCTTTAGGCTCAGAAATTCATCCAAAGTGGGCTTGACACGTATGGTGTGTAACAGCCGGAGTGGGACACAAGCATCATTTTTTATTGTCGGCCTCCTAGCGGATGATAACAACTGCCGTCGAACTCCGTTTTAGATTGTTCTTAGACTCTATGGAAAGCCCATTGAGTCAAGATTCAAACCATATGCATATGAAGGATAGTAGATGAAAATAACCCTGCTAAAATCTAGGTTTTTCCAGGGCCTGCTAGCGGATAGAGCAGCTCTTGGCTATGATTGGCTACTCATGGCGGCGCTCCCGATTTTGGACGGTCGTAAACTCTTCGTCGAACTCTGTTTTTTGGGTGTTCTTTTGGCATTTCTATGGAAAGCCCATTGAGTCAAGAATCCAGACATATATAGTATGATAAAATTAGAACTCATATTAGGTCTAGAAATCATGAAAAACAATAGGCACTGCTGGTAACCATAGTTATTCATGCATATAACGAGATATGAAAAATGCAAAGATACGAATAAATGATTGTACATATCACATATGATTACCAGATGACAATAATTATTCGGGATATGAAGATATGTACTAAAATAAAATACACATGGATTGTATGAACTGGTAGAAGGATAGATGGGCATGCTGATAAGGAAAAACAAATTCTGCTGATATCTTGATCAATTGGTCAGTTTGGGTCATTCTGACACCTTCGGACCCATATAGATAGTCATTGTCTCGTACAATAAATAAATGACACATAGGGCCCTTATAGATGGTCATTGTGCCATACAATGCCAGTACTTGTCGGGCCCTTATAGATGACTATTTAGTATGATTGCAAGCGCCTTTTGGGCCTGCGTTTTTCTTTATCATAAAGTTTGTCTACGGGCATAAGAAACATAAGGCAAATGACAAGTATACAAATGATTCGAAAATGATAAAAGTACATGACATGATATGAGAAGCATATCATTTGCTATGATGATAATAACCATTGACAAGTATATGTTGACAAGAATAAGAAAAGAAAAATATACTTGACTTGAAATGAAACATGATATGATAAGAAAGTATACGGTTTCATAAGCATGTGTAAATTATATGTATGGAACATATGTAAGCATGTGTATTTGACAAGTATAGAATATGACATAAGTATATGATATGTTATATGTATATGTAAACGTGTAAAGTGAGATGACTCTTATTAGTGGTAGTCCACGGTTATTCCCACTAAAGCAGTAAGCTTGGCACGAGTTTCATCGGTGTAGGTGCAGGCGGAGGCAAGAGAGCAGGACAATCCTCCTTCGGTCTCAAGATCAACATCATTAGGTCACTCAGAGGCACGGATTTTGTATATGTAATATCCTTTTTGTTGTTTGTAAACAAATGAAGCAATGTAAATATTACATATTGAACTTACTTCCATGAATGGAGCTTGTATATATTTTGTAATCCATTACTACAGGATATAGTACAAGTTAAGTGTTTAACATTATATGATTGAACAAGCTTAAAGGCTATAAGTTTATAAAAAAAAATAAAAAATGATGACACCCTCACTTGACATTGAGTGCCGGGTTGGGGGCGTCACACTATGTCTCTTTATGGTGTAGGCATAAAGGACTTCCTCCAACCCTAAGTGGATGTTGAACCAACGATTCAACACGCATACTTCTAAAAGAACCCGGGGAACGTTTACATGGGTGTGCACTGGAAGAAGGCGGGTGTAATAAAAGCTGATGTACTAATTAATCGATAAAGGAACCTAGCCCTTGAGTGATGGACCGAGGCCAATAGATTGTAAGCTCCGTAGCATGGGATTTCTCATACTGCCTAAATGTCGAACAACATGACGTTGCCTTACGACTTATTCTTGCTAGTATCAGGTAAGTTAACAACAAGCTACAATAGCTTGACATTAGCCACGAAATAGTACTTGCTAGAACTGTGTCTCTTTATGGTGTAAGCATAAAGGATTTCCTCTAGCCCTAGATAGATGCTGAATCGACGATTAAACACATAGACTCCTAAAAGAACCCTAATGACGTTCACATGGGTGTGCATTGGATGAAAGTGGGTGTATAAAAAAACTGATGTACTAGTGTCAGTAAAAGGAACCTAAGCCCTTCAGTGATATGGACCTTAGGCTAATAGATAAAGTCATTCCTCCCAGATTCTCCACTTGTCACGGTCGATCCATTGGAGTCTAATGACGGGACACTCGGATATTGAGTGGGAATAGAGTACTTCAAAATTTCTTATCCAGCGTCCTTGGCCAATTAAGGCATGTATCTTGTTGACATTATGATTTCTTTGAGTCAAAGAGAGGATGAACCTCCCTCTTTTGGCTGGGCGATTCAGATGACATGCCAGGCCAGCTGTAAGCCTTCATCACTCGATGACACGAGATGAAGTTGAGCCGCGAGAGTCATGCATCCCTAGTCGCAGTATAGGTGGAAATTTGGGTGGATGAGATGGGTTGGGCCAGGCCAAATTTCGCCCAATTTATTCGTGCCAATAAATTAATAGCCTAGCCCGACCCTAATTCCAGGTGGAGCGGGCTAGCCTAGCAAGTCGGGCTTAAATTACCACCTCTAGTCACAAAGGAAGCGACGACTCATAAGGATAAAAAAAAAAAAAACAAAACAACCATAAAGGGAACAGAAAGGGGAAGTGACACCAGTCCTAGACTAACCCTGACGGCTCAAGGTAGAAGAGACATATCATGGGCAACAAAGGAAAATGGAAGTTGAACAAAGGAATCCGCAAGCAAACCTAGAGTTGACATGAATGAAAAGTTTCAAAGAGAAAAGAAAGAAAAATTGGGGAAGGGGGAGAGACATTTATATGGAAATGAGTGAACCAGCACTCCGTATGCGACAATAGATGTGATTGAATAAGGAAAATCGAGATCTCAGCCAAAACACGGGCATCAAGTAGGAGGGCTCGATGATCGTTAAGGTGAGTGACAACGTTGAGACGATAGCTTGCAAAAAGGAATCGGGGAGTAAGAGTTGATTGCCGAGAAAGCAAATCGTATCTGAGAGGAGCTGGCTGACGATTGAGAACACCAAAATGGAGATAGATGAAGTGTTAGAGCCTTAAAAGCCCATCATTGTTGGCGAGGCATTCAAAGGAGCATTAGATGTTAGGCTATTACCCAGACGGCCTTTTGATCATGAGTTTGACTGCTTTGTCGCCACTTGTTTTGATAAGACGGTATGGGATTGCATCATCATGACCACCGGTAGCGAGAGATCCAAGATTGGTGCGCATCCTCAATACCCCGATTACGCACTAATGCTAAAGTGTTAGTGGAATGAGATAGAAGTCTAAAAGCATGTATCCGCATGGAAGGAAAGGATGACCACCGGGGAGTCTGAGCAAAAACTCAAATCAGGAGGCAGGCCCGGGAGTGACAAGGTTGGGCCCTAAGCACTTCTATATCGGGTATTTGAGGAAGAGCCCTAGTACCACCTGACCACCTAAATCACTTCGGACATGCCACTCCATATTGAGGTTTGAAGACCAGCCGGAAAGTGTGAAGTGCGGGCCGATCTGACGAATTTACGAGATAGTCAGAGACACAAGCATCAATTAACACATAAACTACCCGCGAACTCCACTCCCCTGAGAGCCTACTATCGCTCCACTCCCACAAACCGCTAACATGATGGACAGAGCCACGCTGTGGGCATATTGGACTACACTAAAGTATAAATAGATTCGGTTGTAATCTTAAAAACATAAACTTAAAACCCACTAACATGATGGACCAGGAGCTTATAATGGATCGCGACAAAACTACACTAAGTATAAATAGAACTACACTTAGGGTGTGTTTATTTGAAAATGGTACTTTGACGCATTCGGCCGTTTGTTTTATTTTATCTACAACTTATCATTGAATTTTTTTTAAAAATCGCTGAAAAAAAAAAGCCAGAATATTTGGTTTTTTCCATTCAGAAAAATCCATCTCTCACCACGACCGAAACCCTCTTCTCCCTCATCTCCACTTCTCCGCTCGATTCCTTTCTCGATCGAAAACCTCTTCTCCCTCTCTTGTCGATCGAAAACCTCTTCTCCCTCTTTTCTCGATCGAAAACCTCTTCTCCCTCTTCTTGCTCCATTTTCTTGACTGAAACACAATGGAGCTACCCGACTTTGTTGCTCATCCCTTTGCTCACTTGCCCTTTGGTTCCACGGCTACCTCCAATGTTCAGATTTCTCAAGGTAACTTCCACTTCTCCATTTTTTTCTCTCTATATCTAGGTTTCTAGAAGCTTAGATTTCTTGATTTCTTGTTCATTGGTGTTAGGTTATTTAGTTTGTTTGATTGTTGAATGTTAAAACCTAAAGGAAAGTATAAGAAAATTTTGGTTTAATTTTTTTCTTATGAGGTAAAGTTGTTGCACTCACAATGTTTGTTAAAATGCTCATGAGATGTGGAGAGTGATTTTTTTGTTGAACCTTGCTAGGTTATGGGTTATTTGATTTTGTGCTAGGAGGAAAGAATTCCATTGATTTGCTGGGTTATTTGTTTGTTAAATTATGGCATGAATTTTCTTATGAAACCAGTTATCTTATTACTTTCCCCCTAAGATAGGGTTGCTTCAATTCTAGCATACCATATCTATCAAAGAAGAATAGATGCTCTTGTTGATTGACCAGTCTTTCTTCAAATAACTAATCTAGCCAGTCTTTGCATGATAATGCTCAGTACTTGATAAGCCAAATTGCTCTCCATGAAAGAGGAGAAATGCCCTCCCCCTAATGACTATACATCCCTCTTCAAAATTCATAAACCTCTCCAATCATTTAAAATTTTCTAAAAATTTTTTACCATATTATAACATAGAGATTTGTAGTTCTTGCTTGGATATCCCTCCCATAACAACATTATATCAACCTTAGATTCTAGAACAAGGGGTAATTTCTTGTAATCAACCCACATTAGATTTCCTTTGCATAATTAGTAATTTCCTTTTCTTTTTTCTTTTTCCAATTTTTATTTCTTTGTGTGTTAGAAATTGGGTGTATGGGGATAGAAGTGCCTAAATTTGGCAGCCTCAGGCAATCATGTAACTCCAATTACGTATAATTGAAAGTCAGGATTCCAAATTCACATATGCATGGTTGGTAAGTGCTTGTTTGGAAACCTTCTTTTGATATTCACAACACTTGCTCTACTGTGAAGATGGGTCATCCACGGTATTATGCACGAATCTTTATCCCCACATACAAACCTGAGTTACATGAACTAACGTCACATTGTCTTGATCCTAGCGGATAGCATGCTTGACTATATAGATGAGATGATGTACAAAGAAATAAGCATAAGAAAGGCCAATAACTATCGATATTATGTTCTTATGAAATATCTGAGAGATGACATGAAAAAATATGACAAATGGAATGTTTTGTAGCTTGAAACATGCTTAATGAAAATCCCGATCTTTTATTTATCTATTATTATCATTATTTTTTAGTGTAAGGGGTTTCGTAATGAGAGAAATTACATTAGCTCTCATCATATGGATATTGCTATATACTAGAAGGTCAAGGTTGGGTATGGAGTATATAATATTCCTATGGGAATAGGTCCACCACAAAAATGGATTCAGCAGCAGTACAGTTCTGTGGCACTTTGGAGTAGCTTATGCTTTGGAAAAAAAAATGAGGTGCAATGAGAAAGGAACATTATTGACTAAAAGGAAAAACAAATAACAAAGAAGGAAAATGTATAGGTAATTTGGTCCATTGTATAGGATAGCTTGTTACCCATCAATGATATAACATCAACTAAAGAAGTCATCATAGGCATTGACTTTTTTTACAATATGCTGGAAAAGTTTGTTCCCTATAGGTAATAAATATATGGATATGTGTTTGTTTAAGGTAGAGCTTGATATTTACCTCTGGTTTTGATTTTGTTCTAAAACCTAGAGACTTGAAATCCTTGAAAATAATGGTCATTATGATATGGTTCTATCCAATAATTATCGTTAGGGCTTTTGTGGGCATGCCTAAGGCATTCTATAGGTATTAAAAGGATAATAATACATTACTAGGAGTTTGCACAACTAATGATCTAGAGATTTTTCTTGTGTCACTAAACAAAGCTTCAAATCTTTATTGTTGTAGCACAGATGAAACTTTACCTTTATGTCTTTATATATATATATATATATACATATATATACTATATATATATATATATATATATATATATATATATATATATATTGATGAGTGCATGTATTAATCATAGGAATTGGAATTGGCCCTTAATTCATTAATAGACTGCATATTTATTTTGAATTATTTTCATTGTAGGTAGAAGAATACCATCTTTTTTCCCCTTTTTGAACTTGGTACGATAACCAAACAACTCTAAAGGAATTAAATTTAGCCCTTAATTCAATGTGGTGCATATTTATTTGGAATTATTTCATTGTTTTGCAAAGAAGTACCATATTTTCCCTTTCTCTACTTGGTATATTATTGACATCCCTGAATAATCATTAATGTTTGTTGGTTTTTTATACAGTATTAAGTCAAAATGTTAAAACTAGTAGGGAAAATTGGACTGACCACACCCAAAGAAAGCACTTTATTGAACTTTGTCTCTAAGAAATAAATAAAGGCTTTAGAGCGGGTGGAAGCTTAAAGTCTAGTGCTTGGTCTCGAATTGGTGAAGAATTGGAGAAGTTACTTGGAAAACGCTACACATCGAAATAACTTAAGAATTGGTGGGATTACATGAAAAGATAATATCTCATTTGGAGTAGAATGTTGAATGTGATTGGACATGGTTACAACTCTGTAACCAAAACTTTTGATTGGCCAGATGAGAAATTGGCAGAATATTTGCATGTAATTTTCTTATAAAGTTAAGTGAATCTTTAAAACAAATTGCCTTATATTTGCATGTGTTGTTTTTTATCTTGTTGAATTAAAAATATCCATAAGCTAAACAATTGTAGTATGATGATTAGAATATGGAGGAATTAGAGATATTATTTGGAGTGGTATTATCTTCTGGATCTAAAATTGGAGTTATGGAAGAGTGATAGCTTTTGGGTCTAAGGAATCATTAATACATTTTGAATTTATGCCTAGTGAAACTCCAATTAGTTTAGAGGAAGATGAGAAGTTACTAAGAAATACTAGTGAAGAAGTACAATGTTATAAGAAAAAAGAGCAAAAGGAAAAAAAGAGCAAATTCAAGAAGATGAGTAAAATAATGAATGCATTAGAGAATTTTGAAGAACCCTCAGTGAAGGAATGTATGAAGATTTTGAAGAAAGTCACAACTTATGAGGATCCATTATATTATGTTGCAATTAGTGCATTTTGTAAGAAGAAAGAGTATAGAGTTGTGTGGGTGGAAATGGAAAGTAACCAAGAGTGAATGAGATGACTTCAAAGCTTGAAAAAATAACTTTAAATATACTTTTTTGGATTTGTGGAATACATATACTATATTTTGCATGAATGATAGTAACATGGTACTTTGATTGACTTATTTTGGATACTTTCTACATTTTAATATTTCTAATTGTAAGACTTATTCTCCCCATTTAGTAGAAAAGTTCATTTTAATATTAGTTTATATATTTGAAATGGGTGTGATGTGATGACACCATAATACAATGATATTATTCCTAATACATTGTTATAACAATTTTATTATGCTTTTATTTCATAAAGATTATGGTTTTTAATTAAATAGATGTTCTTATGGAGAATCTTTCACATCAATCAAATAGTCATCATCAAGTGAAGATGAAGATATAATGTAAAACCCAGGTAAATTTGAACTTTTTCCAAAAAATGGCAAAACGGTAAATTGCTACTACGATACTAGGTAGCAAACTTGAAATTTTATAGATCTTAGATGACGAAACGGGCCTCGTTGTTGAATTTTTCTCGCGAAATCTAGTTACCTAGATGAATTTCGTAGGATTCCGAGATAGTCGGAATTTTCACTTTTTTTTGAGGCGATTGGAAAATTTTGAAAGTTGAAAAATAATTTAAATAAAGTTCATATAAAATTATTTGAACTTAAACCGGGACAAAATTAATTATTTCGAGGCAAAAAGGGACCTGAACAAGGCATGAACACATGGAGCGACGTGGGCCAAGTCTTTAAGACTTAAGATAAGAGTAAAAACAGAGACTTTGGAAAATATTTCAATTTTTTGCTGGTTTTACATGAGAGAAGGGAGAGAAAGAGCATCGAGCCTTCTTTCCGGTGATCGCCGGAGTTAAGTTGGTCGAATTCATCGGGCGAGACTAAGTTCATTGCCTCCGACAGGGATACGCATGTGTACCAAACGAGAGTTTCACGAAGATCCAAATGAGGAGATTTGGAGAAATCAAAGTTTTCGGGTTAAGGAGGTGTTCTTAAGACTTCCTACCTTCTCTACTACTCTTCAAGAGGTAGAGATTCTTCCTATTTTGGTTTATTTCTACCTTTGGATTGTTTTAGGGGCTGTTTGGATTAAAAATCTGGTTGTTTGCCGGATTAAAAATACGAAAGAGGCTTGTTTAAGAGACTCATTTTGCTAGTTTTATATGCTTGAGTTAGAGGAACTGTTTGAAAACATTTTTATAGCATATTAAGGGAATTCTTTACCTTAGCTGTTTGGAGATCTATTTTGTAACCTAATAAGGGAGTGATTTTAATATGGCTTTGTTTGGGTATTTTAGGGCTTGTTTGGCTGGTTTTATGGCTAGTTTAAGGGCCAGTTTGGTTGATTTTAAGGCCAATTTAAGGGGCTATTTGGGGCCATTTTGTGGGCTATTTTGTGGGCATTTTATATGTCACATATGGCCTTGAGAGTTAAGGGTGTTATTGCTTGATTTGTAATAACATGGCAGACGTTATTTGTAAATGAAATGTTGATATATCATATATGTGTGTATTAATATATTGACATTTGTATGAAGTGTTTATTTGGAGATTACATACATAACATTATGGTATCTATGATACATGATGAAATGTATGAATTAGGTTGTCCATGTGACAGTTTCATTATATATATGACATGATATTGACATCTGTCTTAGTACATCATTGCATATACTTGAGACATCACATTTCACTTGTGTCGGGTAATAGTAAGAAGTGCTAGACACTCCCTCGGGTGAAAGACCCAGTTACTGGTTCATACACTCCGACGGTGAAAGTCCAAAAAGTGTAGTTAGGCGTGCGAAGCCTGCGGTGAGATTCCAAAATCCGCTACCTGTAAAGACACATGAGTTTTGTTTATAAAGTGATCATTGGATAAAATTCATCAATGATGAATTTTATTACACATTGACATTGCATTGTGTTATGGGAGTCGGTAAAGACTCGGGGTATGGTGCATGAGTGAGTCTTATCTCATTTCATAGTATGGCAACAAATTTCAACCTAAATTTTACATGTTCACTTACTTAGAATGTTGATGTGAATATGGTGTCAAGTGGTATTGCTGCATGTACGTTTAAGGTAGGGGTAGCTGCGTAGGAATTACACTCTTTGGGGCGTGGCTCACCTATACGGGAAAACATTTCAAGTGTGGGATTATCGCCGGTGGATGGGTCTCGTCCCAGGCTGACAAATTGAAGAAAATCGACTTGTGATTTTATAATTCTTTTATAATATTTTTTTTTTTGACAACTAGTTTTGACATGTATTTTTATGTAAAAGAGTTGTAATTGAACTCATATGGACTGTTTTTAATATAGTCTTGCATGTTTTTACATGAAGGTAGATAAATGGACCAGGTGTGATCAATTTTTACTCATAAATGGACTCGGCATGGTCATTGTGTTATATTAGGCCTCGGATGGGTCATGTTATGGTATATTATGCAGGTTGGGTTTTGGATAGAGCTTCCCGTACAAAGGAGACTTTGTTTGATTTTTGTTAAATTATGGATCCTAGTAAATGGGACACAACAGTGTGGTATCGAGTTACACGATATCCACAAGCATTCTATTGGTTGATGGGTGATCAAAGGACCCCCAGATTGTGGGTTGTCACATATAAAGTCAAAAGTGACAAGAGTTTAAAAAAAAAGATTGGTTGTGTTAATGCTCCAATTATTAAGAGACTCATCCATTGATAAATAACGAGTTTCTACATCATCATTTACAGGTTCACTTTTCATTCGAGAAGTTTTAGATGACTCATCTAGTATCTGCTATGAACTAATGCGAATGGAAAAATATGGATTTATTTCTCTGTCACATGTTTCGAGAAAAAAGGTGAACTGATGATAGTAAACAACAAGGTGTTGAAGAGAAAATGACTATGTTCTTAATGACTATAAGTCATAATCTTAAAACCGATTGATAAAGAATAGATTTCCAACACTCAAGCCAAACAATTCTAAATACTTCCATGAGGTTTTAGTAGCCATGGTGAGCTTTTCAAGGAGATAATTACTCCTCAATCGTTAATGATAATTCAGTATATCTCTAATCGTCGGCTAAAGGCAAATTTTAAGGTATAATATATTTTATGAGTAATTATTTTCATCATATTTTATTATTCTTATATAAAAATAAACATCTATATTTAAAAAAAAAAATTGTGGGGTGTTGTTGGTGCAATTGATGGAACTCTTATCCATGTATGCATTCCTATTGAACAAGTATCATATCGAGGTTGTGGGAGAGGAGAATGTTTTCAAAATGTTATGGCAATTTGTGATTTTGATATAAACTTTAAGTATGTAGTTGTTGGATGGGAATGAACAACTCATGATTCAAGGGTCTTGATGGAAACTATTCGTAACCCACAACATAATTTTCCCATGCCCCCATAAGGTGAATATTCTTTCTTTATTTTATTTAATGTTATTTTTATTTAACAAGATGATAATATACCAAATTTTCTTTTTTAGAAAAATATTATTTAGTGGATGCAACATATACACACACAAAAGGTGTTATGACACCATATTGTAATGTACGTTATTATTTGAGTGATTTTCGTAGTGGTGGTAAAGCTATAGGAAGAGGGGAAATATTCAACTTATGTCATGCAAGATTAAATGTCGATAGCGTGCTTTAGTGTTGTTAAGGCACGTTTTCCAATATTTAAGAGAATGACACCTTATTCATTTGTTACTCTAACAAAAATAGCCATGATATGTTCTCCAATTCATGATTTTTCTTGACCAGTGCTCAGTTGCTTTATGATGATTATTTTCTGAATATGAAAATGAAGAGGAATTGGAAAGTGATAGTGACAACCAAAATCAAGGCTCAACAATAAATAACTTTTTTGCAGCATCAAATCAAGAGTTCATGCTACAATTTCGAGACCATATTGCAAATGAAATCTTTCAAATATTCAATTAGTTTGTCATTTTAACTTTTATCATTGTATAAAATGAGATATTAAATACTAGTATAAAATGTTTGTTGTTTTAGCTCTTTTATCATGGTGTGAAATGCGATGTTAAATAGTAGTATCAAATATGATGTCTTTAGATATTGAAAATTTGTGCTTAAATTTTCATGTTTTTCTTTAAATATTTATGAATATGCATTTGAAATATTATGTTTTTAATGTAATTAAGGTTTGTGATTTTAGCTTTTATCATAGTATGAAATGAGATATTAAATATTGACATCCAAATGTGATGTCTTTTGAATGTTAAATAATACTTAGAATTTATGTTTTTATATATTTAAAAATAAGTATTTGAATTAGTATTTTTTTATTTCATTTATTTAGGTTTTAAATCAATTAATTATTTTTTAGAATTATTATTATTTTATTTAATTACACAAAATAGATAATATAAAAAATTTCTTAATAGATTAAAGGATGTTAAGATTTTAATTTTTAGTATGTAAAAAACAAACGACTTATTACTTAATACGAGATAAAATGTTAAAAGCAAACGAACATCTTAATCTTTATTAGGTATTATGTAGCATTAAACTAAAAAAAGTTATGTTTAGAATTAAGTGAAAAAAACAAACGCCTCCTTAGTATAAATAGATTAATATGTAATCTTAAAAGACAAGTAGTTTTTCTAGCAACGAGAAATACAAATTATTTGGGATCCACTTACAGTATCTCTAATAATGAATGTATTTTAAAAGCTTGAGTAAACGTAAGTCTTTATATTTAGAATGATGAGACTTGTATTTTAGAGGCTGACTCAGCAATCTTTATTTTATTTCCGAAACTCATTATTAAATGCTTGGCATTCATTTTCAAAATAAAAATATTTTTAAAAAATGATATATGAAATCATTTTTTATTTAAGTATAAATATAAAATTATATTAAATAAATAAAAATAGATTAAAAACCTAAAAATGCTTTTTAAATTAATAAATTATATTATAAAGCATAATATTACATTAAAAAAATAAAACAACATTAAAAAAGCTACATAATGAAATTGCATTAAAATTATAACAAAATGATAAAAATAAAATATAGAAACTAATACGGTGGTAAATCATCTCTATAATTTCCCTTTGTCATATTAATACCAATCGTCAAAGGACCAACACATTATTGAAATAAACAAATCTTGAATGTATGTCAATGTGTATAATAATGTATATGATTATAAAGATGAATTCTGGCTGCTTTCGTACAGGAGGCGTTGTTGATTTGAATGTAATGTTTGTTCCGAAAATTGATATGATAGTAGATAAAATATAACAATTTCAATGGTTCCTTGTTCGCCATAAACAAATTAAAGATAAAAAGCTCATTATGTACTTCTAAATGCATTAGTTGATTTGAATGTGATGTTTGTTTCAAAAATTGATATGATAGTAGATAAAACATAATAATTTCAATGGTCCCTTGCTCGCCATAAACAAATTAAAGATAAAGTTCATTATCCACTTCCAAATGCATTAGTTGATTTGAATGTGATGTTTGTTCCGAAAATTGATATGATAGTAGATAAAACAGAATAATTTCAATGGTTCCTTGCTCACCATAAACAAATTAAAGATAAAAAAACTCATTATGCAATTTATGAGAAATGTATAGTAACAATATTTCTTACCGTTAGTGTTTTAGTTTAAGCAGTGATGTGCAATACATCATATGATGTTATTTCTTATGTTTCTTTTCAATTGAAGTTCTATTTTTTTATTTCTAGAATTTAGTACATTAATTAATTAAAACCTTAATGTTTTATTATCTACTTCAACCAATTTTCATTTCAATAAATGAAAAATAATAAAATGTTTATCACAGGTCAAAAAATAATTTTAATAAAAAATTAAATTATTTTAAATTTATTTATTTAAAAATAAATTATTGGTATTAAAAATAAATTAATACTATAAAATAAATATATTAAATCATTTGTAATGTGTATGAAAAATAATTCAAAAATAATAAAATAATAAATAATAAAAATAAATATATTTTAGAAAAATAAATATGTTACTAAAAATAGCATTAAATAATTATTTTATTATTATAATAATAGAATAATAAAATAATAATAGAGAAATAGTTAGAGATTCACATCTCTATATTAGAAATGAAAATAGAAAATTATGGAGTGTGGTTTTTGCCACCTCAGTATTTAGAGATTCACATCTCCATATTAGAAATGAAAATAGAAAATTATGGAGTGTGATTTTTGGGCCCAAAATCTTTATACATAGAGGTTAAAATTAGAGTTAAAATTAGAGCATTGGTGGAGGTGCTCTTGGAGGCTATCTTTCTCCCATCAAACTCTTACTAGAATTGCCATTTCCAGCATATGACGGGCAACATACTTTTAAGGAAACAGGAGACTACAAGATTTAGGCTAAATGCGTGCGTCAACAGAATCAAAGGAAATTCTTGAGGCCCCATCATTCATCTTCCTATAGTGTAAGAGCATTTCTTTAAGATGTTTGATTCCTCAACACTGGAAAAGACCACATAAAATTTTTTCTCTCAAGAGAGTTTTAATTTTAATTATTTATATGGATCCATTTGCATCAGCTGTTTTTTCTTTCTTTTGATGAAAGAAAACTACAACCACCACAATAATCTTCAAAGCCACAGTAATCTACCCATAAGTTGTTTAAATCCATGTTCTTGAACACCAAACACCAGAATGGAACCAGCAGTTTTCTGGCCAAACATCAAAGTATTGAATTAAGACTAGTTAATAACAAAGTTTTGAAGAAATAAAGACCCATACAACAACCAAGACACCCAACATAAAGCAGTACAGTAGTTTTTGCTTCCCAATCCACATAAAACCAATCCCCATCCGCCCAGCCACTAATAAAACTGTATTTGCTGAGTCTGAAAATGCAAGTCGCAAATGCTCTTACAAAACTCTTTCTGCTAAAATTGCAACAACAGTCTGGAGATAAAAACCAATAATCTACTTTGGGCCGATGTCCTTGAGAGCACAGATCTGCTCCTCTCCCATTGCAGACATCACACTCACAACCAAATCTTTCCCCGACTCAGTGCTTCATGATCTGCACCAAAGAGAATGTCTGATACCAAGAATGGAATAGGGCAAAGATCATATAACAACAAAATTGAAGGAAAAAAAAAATCCAGTGCAGAGAAATGATTCTATCCATCAAAAATGAGGTGTACTATAATTTATGTATTTCAAATGAAAAATGACACAACAATACACATCAAACCATAGTTGTGAAAGGTGCACCTAAAACCAAGGCGACACCACTCCCCCAGCTAAGGACCTGTAGAGAGCTAAGGACTTCACAAAGGTGCAGAGGCCACAAGAAAGCCCATGCCTCAACTGTGGCCGAATTTTTATTTAAAAATCAAGTATAGTGAGATATAATTTTTATTTACATAAAGTAGGGTGCACCTCGTTCAAAAAAGCCTGTGCCTCAAGCGCATCATGCGCCTCAAGGCCCCCTAAAAGGCTTTTGTACCTCAAATAACTATGCATCAAACTATGTCCAACATATTCTAATTTGTTTACACAGAACATTAAAGTTATATAAGGTGAAAAACTATTTTGAAAACATAATATGATTGACAGAAACATTTTTGAAAGCATTGTCATCGCTGATGGTTGTGCTGTTTAAGAAGAACAGAATTAAGCAACGTTGAGCTCCCTTGTGTAGCATCACTTTAAATATTATATACTACTGTCTCTCTCTTTAAACAATGAAACAGCCACAGAGAATGAACAAAAGGAAGCACACAAAAAATGGAAAATACCCTCCAACAATCATTTAAAATATATTATTTCATATCTAACATGCAAAAACCAGAAAGCATTATATTTAAACAGAAAGTGAACTCCAACCAAGGATGGCAATTATTAACCAGAATAATAGTTGAACATCATAACAGGAATGTAAAGAGAAGTGTGAGTCAAGTCCCTTCCCAGAAAGAAGGGCAAACAACAAACCTGGGACAGCAGACTGTCATCAGTTAGGAGCCTCAGATCATCTTTGTGTTACATTTTCAGTCAACAAACTAACCTGAAATATTTGGTCTCATCAGAAACTAATTCAAGAGATAAATAAGACAGTCAAGTAAGCTGCAACACAAATCTGTCATCTGAAGAAATATCAATCAATGGTAATCAGTACGATTGACATGAGGGTTTCTGCAAAAACAGAAAGATATGAACATCAAATGTCTACTAAGGATCTAAAGTAACAGCATCAGAATTAGATACACCGGTAAAACATAGACCAAAAAATTCATATCACAGTTGTAGGAAGAGGGAACAATATCCTCAAGCTTTTTCCCGTTGAAGATGTCAATCAACAAAGGCTGGCACTTAGCATGACCATGCTTGTCTTAGGTGAAACTTCACAGCCTGATAAAATAAACACTAGGAATTAGTTGCTCAGAAACCAAGCAATATAGATAATTCATAAGCTGTAAAGAACATAGAAAAAAACCACAACTGAGAAACTAAGAACCCATGGGATATGATAGATTATTCTGACAAATTATCTTCATCAAGGTGATGATCCATACATGCAGATTCTTATCCATGACCAAAACATCCTCAAACACATCATGAGCTAGAACAGCTAAATCTTGTATTAATATGAGAACAAAGCTATTTACCCAAATTCCATAACTAGGTTTAAAAACTATGGGACTTGATTCCATTGAGATATCTGCATATACAGTTAGAGCGCACCCAGCACTCTTCATACGGTTCACTGTGCTAAGTGAGCTAAAAATTTAAACTTTTGGAATATGTATGTTACCATTACTACTTCCTTTATTCCGCACCTTTGCGTGTAATACTGTTTTCTGTTTCAAATTCTTTGCTGAATTTGAATTATATCCTTTTCCACAGAAACCTGTTATTGCAGAAATTGATTTTTTAGTAATTTTACATTTTAAATCAAAGTACAATTCCCATTTTGTAATAAAATTGCAAAAAATGAGATTCATTATTGAAAAAATCAAGAAAATAAAAAGTCATCAATTTAAATTTTACATCACAATACAGATTCCAAGGAACCAAAAATCACAAAAATTTTAAAATTAAATAATTGAAAAAATAAAAGCAGCCCTAAAACTTGGAAAGAATCCCTCAAAGAACAATTAACAGTCATGGTCTCAAGTCAGATCAAGAGAAATCAAACCCTAGAATACAGCACCCTCCACTGGAATAATCCCGAACTTGACCTGAAAAATCCTGCAGTAAAAGATCTAAAAAAAATTTCAAAGCAATATGATGATAAATACTCAAAAAAGCATGAATTGAAAAAGTATGAAAGCCAAGAGCCCAGAAACAATTTAAAAAGTAGTAAAACCAAATGAATTTCAGAACAAAATTTTCGACAGCAGAAACAGAAAAAGGTTTGATCAAGAAAAAGGAGATCAGAGTGAAAATGGACCTTGCAAGGGCGAGCCTTAATTACAATGTAGCCGTTCTTGCGGATGGTGCCGGCTTGCTGAGGATAGGTCTTGGAGGCTCCGGCGTCGGCCTTGGATTCAAAGTGATGCTCCTCGTCAGACATGACTCGCTAGGTCAGAGACTCGCTGATATCTGACTCACTGATTCAGGAAAGGGCGAGTTGGAGAACCGGAGCTGCAGAGCCCGAGGAGAGAAGCGTGGGCTTATATAAGGGAGAAGTGGGTTTGTGCTAGGGTTTCATATCCACCGTTGATTTTGAAAGGACGTCGACGGTCCGATTTTCATCATAATTTTAATTTGGAATTAGCGTTGACAGTACGCTACCGCCTCGCTTTTATTTATTTTTCTTTAAGGAAAAGTAATATTATTTATTCCAACTTTAAATAAACAGATAAACACGAGGTATATTAACTAAATTATATAGGATGAAATAATATAAATGTTAATAATATAAATTTATATATTATGATTTTAATTATTTAACATATTGATTATTATAATTTGATATATTTAATTGATCAAATTTATTTTATGTATCGTAAATAATAATAAAATATGGAAGTAAAGCGACAGTAATAAAAAACAAAATAAAGCGCAAATATTACGTAGAAAAAGCTACTTTTATTAAGCAAAAATAAAACAAAAAGATTAATTAGTGATTTAAGAAGCGAGAATAACAAAAAATCACTTATTTTTATGAGAAAAGTAGGTTAAGAAAAAAAAGAGAAAATGAGGAAGAAAGATGAAGATTTAAAAATAAAGCTAGATGATTTATAGAAAATGAATAAAATCAAAAATTTAAAACAAATAAATCTTTGTATATGTAAATTATTTTCATATAGTGTTTTAAAATGAATTTGTTTGCCATTTAAATATTTTTTATTAAAAGTATAGTGAACTGTGAATCTTGGATGAAATATACTTAGTTGGAGGAACAGTAGCCCTTGCATTCTTTGTTGCAACACTCTGGATTCTCTCTCAGTTATGAATATCTTGCTTTGATACTTTGGATGACACATTTATATAACTGCGAATAACATGTTGGAGGCTTGATTTTTGTCTTTTAGGTGTCGTTTAAGCG
Source organism: Tetrastigma voinierianum (assembly GCA_016808115.1). Lineage (NCBI taxonomy): Eukaryota > Viridiplantae > Streptophyta > Magnoliopsida > Vitales > Vitaceae > Tetrastigma > Tetrastigma voinierianum. Next base: position 17,993 of record JAEQBH010004896.1, on the reverse strand, counting down.
ATTATGGGATATTATGCGATATGGCTCAAGTTGGAGTTGCTCTTATGTTTTTCTCTTATCCTGATTCTTTATCTCAATTTCCACCCTTTTGGTTCATTTCCCCTTAAAAATTTTTAATAGAACTTGATGATGCCTAAAAAACATGCGTATGGGCACAGAATCACGGACCGAGAATAATGGCCCAAACCAAAGGAAGCCCAAGGTGGGAGCAGGAGCTTGGGAACAGACGAAGTACGTGAGAGCTCGGCGTGTGACATCTCGATCACTTCTAAGGCGCGAGCCTCCATTGGGAAATAAGCCAGTCGTCGGACGAATGGGTAACATGGATGGTCGAAATCCGCTAAGCCGGACGTATAAAGAAGGAAATGCCTGATGCCAGCGTCCGGCTCTCATTCGACGGGGAAAGGATCTCTCCAGTCAGCATTTCACTGAATTATCGTACAATATTCGATTAATCTTAAGAAAAGGAGATTCCATACCCAATTGGGAAGATGGCGTATCGCTGTTTAACAAGGAAAGTCATCGTGATCGCTTTTTTATGATAAATCTTGTGAACAATTCCAGAAAGAGGCCTTGTCCTTGTATCAATGGTTATTCTTTATTTTGGTAAAGAAGAAAGCGAGCTTAGGCATTAGAGGAGGCGGTGTATTCGCCGGACCACCCTTTCTATACGAGGTTGTATGTCGGTGGCTAGTGACTTGTGGCTCAGTAAAGTTCCGGTGATGTCTAATTACCGGCGCCATCGGTTGGCGCCGTCTGACTGGAAACGATTGTTCCGCACAAATCAAGCGATTTCTCGATTGACTCATGGTATCATTTCGAAACATGAAGCGAAGTCACGCCCGACCCCTCGAGGATGTTCAAGACCCGACAAGGCGGCGTTGGCGTGAGCGACCGGGAGCTCTCCGGGCTATCTTCACGTCGCTAGCAACGAGATGGAGGCACTTCGTCTCATCAATCGGCGTCTGCTAAAGGAGTTTGCGGAACTCACCAGACAGGTGCAACACCCATAGGAGGCACAACAGGCCCATGAAGGCCGTAATACCATTCCATAGGAGGAACAACAACTTCGGCGCCCAGGGCGTTGACGGAGGAGGAGAAAATGGCGAGCCAGGGACGCAGTCCTTTCACCGATACCCCGAGGATGGTCGTAATGAGAAGATGCTTGGCGGGAGCAGTGAGGTGATGAGCTGACCCCTTATCAACGAGGGAAGGAGCAATCTTGGGAGCGGCGGTTCGGGACATCGACAAGAGCTCGGCCACATGAAGGAGGCTGTAAAAGGTAGGCTGATCTCATGTAGTGCTGCGGTACAATAGGCGGAATCCTTTGTTCACGGTGGGGTGCTACCCTTCCCTCTCTAGTGAAATTCAGGATCTTATAAATCGAGGCATTTAAGGACAAAAGGATCGTAGACCACCTCGGCCTCTGAGGCTCGGATGGAGTTTCACAGATGCCAAGACCCCGTGAGATGTAGAGCCTTTGCTATCACGCTAAAAAGATCATCATTGGCTTTGTTCAACGAGTCCACTTGACCTCGATCATCCTTTAGAGCTCTCAAGCCCGGCTTTCATATCCCTTCGCCAGACCGGACGTACGGGAGTAGGGCTACCACTGTTGACCATAAATGAGGTACGAGGAGAATCGAGGTCTCACGATCAGGAGGATTGGCCCCTGAGTCATTGGTGGGCCCATCCCGTATGAAATTTGCAAATCATAGCCTTTGGTGTCGGGCAGGCATACGGGTCGAAGACTGTGTTCTCATTCTCGAAGAACCCTCAGGCAAGCATGGCCAGGAGTGCTGCCAAGCAAAATCTCCACATCCAGCGGTAAGGAGGCCCTTCATGGGAATAGAGACAAGATCGATCTCGAAAGAAAGGTAGCGATCGGGGGACAGCAGATTTTGACAGAAATGCGGTAGTAGTACCTACCTTAGCGGTTCACACCCCCACAGCTGACCTCGGTGTCTCAAGTCCTATCTGAGGTGCGGCATAGGAGGTTTTAGGTGGTGAAGTACCGGATGAAGCGGACCAACAAAAGACATAACCAAGTAGAGTTCACGAGTCATGGGCATTGAGCTTGGGATGGCTGTATTTGGTTGAAGAAATCAATTCCTAATCAAGCGTGGACATCAAACGCCATTACGTGGCTCGGAAGATCGGGCATTTTACTCCTTCCATCTCGTTAGAGACGGTATTTCGGCATCGAGCCCCTAGGAGAAATCAATGTGATTTTGGAAGTTGTTGGTGGTGGGGAATCGATTCGACGAGGAGACTCACCTCGTAGCATCGGTTGAGGAGACACTGGAGGTACAGGCCGTGTCCAAGCTCCCTTGGTTGGATACCACCATAACCTTCTCGGACTCTAACATGGAGGGCTGCCAACATCCCCATGATGACCTATTAGTAATAAGGGCCATCGTGGCCAACAAAATAGTTCACGGGAGTCTGATTGAAATAGCGGGGCCTGAGTGAGCATCATCTTCACATTAGCATTTGAAAAAATAGGCATTGGAAAGGAGAAGCTGGAATCGATAAACGCCCACTTACTAGGATTCTTTGGAGAGAAAGTGCTACCCCTGGGGTCGGTACAGCTGGTACTCACTAAAGTCACTTGTGCCCGATAGCATGGTAGCCGATAAAATTCCTACAAAGTAGTGGATGCCCATTCGGCATACAACATATTCTTGGGCGGAGCCTTCTCTCAATGCTAGTAAGGGCTATCCCTTAGCCTATCATATGATCGTCAAATTCCCTACGGAGAATGGAATAAAGGAATGGTTTGAGAGACCAACCTGGTAGCCGAGGGTACCTGCTTGGCGTCAATGAAACAAAAAAGCGGTTGACATCATCCACACATGGATAGGCTTCGACATGAAGATTGGATTAACACTGATCATGCCCTCGAAGTGACTAAGCAAGGTACAACTTGACGACCAGCGAGAACACCTGCCTTCCCATCGGATCGAATTGGTCGAGGGCGTCGAAGACTTCCTCTATCCAGCTTCTTTAAAACAAAATGTGAGTATTAAGCCCAGAGCAAGGGAACATGGAGGAATTAACTGCTGATGGTTATCACCCTTTTCTGAAGTGTGTCATTCCCTCTTGCAAACCAGTCAAACAGAAAGAAAGTTTGCCCGAGAATGGCGGAAGGCAATTAACGAGAGTCGACAAACTCCCTCTCTAGCCAGGCTATCAGATATGAAGTAGATTATCATTGGTTGGCTGTGGTTCGTCAGAGAGGCCAAATGGCAAGAGTGGCGACTCTCACATTGACTTCTGGAGTGCTAATAGTAGACGCTCGAAAGATAAACACCCTACCTGGATCTGACCTCATAATGAACCCTTTGCGGCCACGAGCTCCTCAACTTCATGGACGCTTTCTCGGGTTATAATCATATCAGAATGGACCCCAACGACCAAGAGAAGACCTCATTCGTGACTGGACAGGGAACGTATTGTTATCAGGTGATGCCTTTTGGGTTGAAGAGTATTTGCGATTCACCATCAAGGTTGGTAAACAGATGTTCCAAAAGCGATTGGAGCATCCATGAAAGTATACATAGAGCATGCTGGTGAAGTCAATCAATCACGAGCTCACGTTGACCACCTATTTGAATGGATTCTAGGTCTGAAGGACTCTGAATGAAGTTAAACTAACGAGTGTGCTTTGGAGTCTCAGTAGGAAGTTCATAGGTTTCATAGTCAGCATTGTGAATGAGGCAAATCCAGGGACAAGATAAAGTAAATTTTCGACATCTGACCACCCTCGAACACTAAAGAAATTGTGGCAGTAGGGAGAATAGATCGTTGGTCGCTTTGTGTCAGGATCTAGTATTGAAGTGTCGACCGCTGCTTTAAAGTTACGAAAAGGCCTTCCATTGGGATGCCCACTATGAAGAGGCGTTCTCAGCGCTAAAAACCTACTTAAGCTCCCCCTTTATTCTGGTAAGCCCCTCCGAGGGGGAACTCCTTATGCTCTACTTAGCAGTTTCCGATTTCTCGACTAGTCTGGCAATTAGAGAGCGGGATAGAGTCACGAATGACCGATTAATGCGTGCGAGCTCTAAGAGGAGCGAGAGGAAGGTATCAAAAGATGGAGAAGCTAGTTCTAGCATTGGTGATACCACGGAAGACCGACCATACTTGGCTCACACCATCAGGATCAGACGGAACACCCAATGGAAACAAATCTTTGCATAAACCGGAAACCTTAGGAAGGCGGTAAAATGAAGTAATGTAAGTGAGTTCGACATTAGGTACAAGCTAAGAACATCGGTCGAAGGACAAGTGTTGCGATTTCATTATGGAATTCACCTCGACAAAGCCTACGAGAAGCAGGCCGACTCATTGTCAGGCCTCCTTATACGCGGAGGTTATCAGTAGATAAAATGCGATACTCAAGGAAGCGGGTGTAAGGTTTGATTATGACCTCCCGAATGGGATTGGCGATTCTATCTTAGCACTCAAATTCCGGGTTCCATGCTCGATAGCATTAATATGAAAAATGCACTCATTGTTGAGAAGCCAACACAAGCCCACTCTATGGAGGTGTCGACTAGGTATGCAACGATTTCCAGTTGGTGGTGAAGCAGATAGAAGATTCCTACGAAGCAAAGGGTGAAAAAAATGATCCTTTACCTTAAAAGGTCTGGCCCCAGCAAAAAATTCGTACGGGTTGAGTCGGATATGTCCCGAGGCGAGAAATTCACGGTATGCCGACAAAGTTAGCAGCGGCGTCGGGAAGACTGGATAGGCGGATCTGGAGTCGAGCACCTCCCGAGCCTGATAAACATCAATGATGAAGAAATTTTCCAGGTGATGATTGAAGGGTGAGTTGGATGGATTTATATCGGGACCACTTATTCATGGGACATTGCCAAGCGATCCGAATGAGGCATCTAAACTAAGAGCTAGGTCATCTAGAGTCGCTCTTTTGCGGGGGACCCTTTATAAACGAGGTTTTTTGCACCTCCTGGTGCATAGGAAGGAAGATGCCACTACGTACTTAGAGAGGTGCACGAAGGCGTGGCAACCATATCGGAGCTCGGACCTTGGCAGGAAAAACCCCGAGGCAAGGGTATTATTGGCCCGATGCTTTCGAGACCCATGGGCTGGTTGAAAATCACGAAATGCATTAAGAGCATCATAGGCGTCTCCCACCTCCATCAAGACCACTTGACCTCGATCATAAGCTCTGGCTTTTATTGATGGGTTTAGACATACTAGGGGCCCTACCCGTTGGGAGGTAAGTTCACCATTGTAGGAGTGGACTACTTCACCAAGTGGGTAGAGGTCGAGCCATCAGCAACAATCACCGAGCAAAAGGTACGTAACTTCGTTTAGCATTCCATAATATGTAGGTTCGAAACTAACATTGGTATCGATAGACCAGTTCGACAACTGGAGATTCAAGAACTTCTAAAGCTAGAGCTCAGATCAAGAATTACTATTAGTCCTGGCTCATCCACAAGCCAACGGACAAGCGAAGTCACTATAAGGACTCTCGAGGCGAGAATTGAAGACTAAGGTAAAAAAAAAAGAACTAAGGAAAATGGGTAGAATACCTCCCCAGGGTACTATAGGCGTGCGGAACTACACGCAAGTACGCAGCTCGAGAAGCCGTTTGCCTTGGCATTTTGGCATTTGGCGGTAGCCCTTGTCGAGTTGGGCTCAAGTTGCCTAGGAACGAGGTTCATGACGGCAGATCCGCAGTAAAGGAGTCCTGTTCTCTTAAACCTTGATCTCCTGGGGAGCGGGCGGGCTTTGAAGCGTGTCGATGATTACCAGCGAAAACGACCAAGGTACTATGATCGAAAGAGTCGAGGCTTAAACTAGTTTTTAAACCACAGCGACCTAGTCTTTAAAAAACTCTTGACAGGAAAGACCCGGTCTGCGAGGCGGGACCCGATTACTAGGAGGACCACATATCACATCACGGATGTCAGGCACAGCAACTATGAGCTTAAGCGGAAGAGGGAAAGACCTTGCATCACTCTTGGAATGCCAAGCACCTCAAGCGGTTTTCCCGTAAACCTCGCATCACTTTGTATTTATTAATAAAGCGCATCGGTTCTGCTAATTCGAAGTAAGCAGTTTTGGCATGTTTATTCGGCACCTTCTTTCGTAAATCATAAAGAAAGAACCAAGAAGCTCGGTTTATCAAAAATCATGGAAGCCCCGGGCGGGCCCTTGGAGGTTATGAAACATCGAGACAAATTATCACGTGTTTGATTGTACTTTTGTTGAGAAAATTACAGTTATTAGAAATTACAATAAAAGCAAAGCGTTCTCTACATCTCAAAAAATTATAATCAGCAAAACCGTTCTCCACATCTCATAAATTTACAATCAGCAATCAACTACTCAAGGCAAAAACCACAAGAAAGAGGGGATGAGAGGTATAGCATAAGAAGCAGGACTTGAAGCATTCCCTCTAAAACTACCTTCGCCCCCCTCGAAGCGTGTTTCTTTGACCCCGAATCCACGAATGACGGGATTAAGGGAATAACATAACTCCAACAAATGCAGCGGGTAGGGAATAACACAACTCAGGCAAATGGCGAACAGAAACCCAGCGTGGCCTATGACCACCAAACAAACTTAGTGAGTAGCAATTAAACCACGAAGCTTCCATCTCATTATCGAGACTTTGGCATTTGCGAAGGCGGGAAGAAGCGGGAGCGGCGTATAACGCTACCCTCGAAGGAGGCGGTTTTCTATAAGAAGCATAGACACCTTGGGAAGTCAAACGGTCTATTAGATTCTCCACGGAGCCGACATTAAAACTCTGTAGCGCTTTCCCAGGGAAGGGGAGAAGGCGAAAAAGCACCTAGAAACTCGGATATTAAAAGAGCCCGCGTAGCTCGAGTCCAAATGAGCCATGTGGCTTTCAGTTCAAGAGAGATCAGAGTGGGCTCGGAGCCCGATGGCTCGAGCCAATGATTTCGAGGCCGTGTAGCCTTGACCTCAATAAGAACCTAGGAGCTGGTGTAAAGAGCCACGTGGCTCGGAGAATCCGGAAGGAGCCACGCGTAGCTCAGTTTGTCGAAACGCATGCTTCGATTGATAAGAACTGTGCTTCCGGTTTGTTAAAACCACATAGCTTCGATTACCGTCCACTTATTGCGTAGCTGATTCAATAAAACCCATTGCTTCGGTTGTTAGAAACCATGCTTCGATTTGTCAAGAACCCGTAGCTCGAATCAATACAGAGCGATAGCTCCGTTTGTTAAAGCTTAGCATGCTTCGGTCGTCGAAACCCGCGTAGCTTCGGTTAAATAAAAGCCCAATAACTCGGTTTGGTAAAACCCGCATGCTTCGATTAAGTAAAAAACCACATGCTTCGATTCAATAAACCCCGGTAGCTTAGTTTATTAAAACCCGTAACAGTTCGTCGAAACCACGTAACCGATTCAATAGATCGAGCGGGCGTCGGGATGCGTGTGCCGCGTTCCGTGGCGATGAGCGCCGGTGTGAATCGCCGTGTCGAATGAGATGTTGACCAGGTCAATAAGCTGCGCCCGGGAAACCTCGACCAAGTTGAGCCAGGTGGGTGGGGGTGGGAGTCGAGTGCAAAGCGACCGCAGAGTGTGAAGTCAGGGTCGATGAGTCAGACCAGGCGGGATGGCGTCGATGACCTAAATCTAATGTCCGAGGACTTCATATTCTGTTGAACCTCAGACATGTGAGTGGGGTGAATCCCTGTTCGGGACGGGATGATGTCCTCTGATCTCGTCTCAGTCATTCTTGAGTGACGAGCTAGGTATCGAGAACTCCTGAGTCCTCCGACAGTCAAATTGATCTGCCTCTGTCGAGGCTTGAAAGATTAATCAAAAATAAAATGGCTCTGATGCTGTGTGACCACAAGATCCACAGTTCTGATCTCGTCCACCAGCTGATGCAGTCCTTCTGCCGCAGTTGGGGCCCTCCGCCTCTGAAGATCTCCTCGAAGCCCATGGCATTCCTTAGATGGCGCTCCACGGGACTCCACGACCTCGAAGCCTCTTAATGGAAGCTAAAGCTTAATATCGTGGCTTTGTTTGTGCACGGCTCATCTCGAGACCATGTAGCTCGTCTCGGCCACTATGACTTGTCCTTGATTGCCCGCAGCTCGTCCTCGGCAACCCTCAGCTCGCCCCGAGCCGTATTTTCTTTATCTTCAGCTCATGCTTTCGCGGTTGTGGTGTGCTTCAAGTCGGATTCATACTTCACGACATCCTTGGCAAGGCGCTGCATCCGAGCTCGAAGCTCGACCTTCTTAGAGTGGGGAGGCAACCACCCAACTTATATGCTTTCAACTGTTCATGAGCCCTCGGCAATAAAGTAGCCCTCCTCCCAGGCTTTTCACTGCCAGGTAATACTCATTCAGCAAGATAAATAATGGTCGTTTGAAATAGCAGTGGAGCAGACAAGCTAAAAGTGGGCATGGGTGGCAGCCCACGGCGATAAGAGCCAAACACTATAATGGGCGTTGAAATAACCTCTTGAGATCAAAGATCAGTGGATGGATAAATCAAGCCAAAAAGCGACGAGACTCTCAGAGTTAAGGAAGCGCGAGTCTCATCCCCCTTAGTTCCAAAGCAATCCCTTTTCTGAGCCTCCGTCGTAGGAGGAAGCCCAGGTTGTCTTTGAGGACTCCAAACGAAGTAGGTCGGACCCAGAGGAGGCTTGAGGTGGTGCTCCCAGAAGGATTTTTCGGACACGCCACCTTGGACACCTCGGCCATGGGAGGAGGCGTCTGACCTCTCGCCGGGACTTGGTTAGGCGACCCCGCTCTTTGGGCGGTCGGCAATGGGAGAAGGTGCTCCCAACCTCGGGATCTTACCCGTGTGAGGTTACTCAGGGGAGCTGGAGCTTCGCGCTGCCTTCTCTTCTTCTTTATAGCGACTCAACTGGGACTAGCTCTTCTCGAGTGGGTTTCACGGTAGAAGGCCCCTCATGAGAAGGCTTCATAACAGAGGGCAGAGAGGGCCTCAAAGCAGGTGATTCTCTAAAATCGTAGTATGCATAGGGTAGAGATTTGGTGCTCGGAATAAAAAATATTTATAAACTGAAGCCTCCCAGCTGGCAGTAGCACCCAGCCTCATCTTTGCCGATATAGTGGCTCTTAGGGTTGAACACAAGGATGGGTTTTTCTTCGTGTAGGTAACCAACAGGTTGATTCAAAATGGTGATTTCACTTTGGATTTTAGGTTTTTTTTCATAAAAACAGTGGGGTTGGTGATTTGAAGACAAGTAAAGTGTAATAAAACGTAAAAAGAACTCCTTGAAGTCTTGGGCCACTGGGTTTGAGGTTCTAGGGCAACTGAGAAGTCCTCGGGTTCATTTCCTCACGTTGGGGAGAATGACCTATAGTCATTTCCCAAACCAGATCTTCATTTAGCTATAAAACCGAACCCTAATAGCTTTCCTCTTGAGAAATAGCATTTATTGGTCATTAATGTTTCAAGACAGTAAAAACTAATCCTTTGATCTACCCTATAGTGACAAATAAATGGCAACTAAACGAGCCTCAGTGGATCTAGTAATAAGCATCCACTGAACCCTAAAAGATTGCCAAGTACTGGTCACTTAGGATACATCAAAAGGATTTAAACCTAAAGTGAGAGAAAGAGGAATAAATGACAACAACTGCATGCATTAAAAACAAAAGGACCAACAGTTTACCTCAAAACCCTACCTCAGCGGCCCTACTCTTCAAGGATAAGAGAAGCTTAGCCAACCATCCTCTGAGTTGTCATCCTCAGGGGGTGTTTGTAGCGAAAAGTGAGAAAATGAGGAAAATGAGGAAAGGAGCTTGACGGGAAAATTTAGCTTCGCGCAAATTGTGCATAGAAAAGTTATATATGTATAGAGCCTTGATTGAAGGGCTTATATCTTTCGAATCAAGGAAATTACAAATGTATAAACTACCAATAATACAAGAGGTAGTTTAGGAAAAGAAATACAAAAAGTTGGTAAAAAAAAATGAGTCAACAGAACCACGATTGCGGAGTTGCGAAAATTCGCAGCGCACGAAGTCTACAAAGTTCACGAAATTTTCGGCGACCTTGCAAATTTGCGATGTTTGATTTCTTACATTTTTTGCTCCAATTTCTTTTCGAAACTTATGATGCAACTCAGGAGTTTAGCTTGGATTCTTTGTGTTTAGTCGACTCGTGACTTTAGCCTAATTTAGCTTGAAAACTCACAATAGCCCTGAATCTGTCCCGATGTAGTATACTCGGGACCTTGAGTGGTACTTAATTAGGTTAATTAGGTTGATTAGTACACAAAAGTGCTCAAGAGCACACCCAATAAATAGGGCTCAATAGCACTATTTGGGTACTAATCACTTCCCCAACTAACTTATTGCTAGTCCCTTATGATGTGAGAAAGAAAGAGAGTAGGTAAATTATGTTCACAATTGGTATTTTAAAAAGAATGTAAATGAGTTATGCCTAGCAGTCGATGCTTATGAATCACCAAAACCCTACTCGAAACCACGGGGAGAATGAATGCCATGCGAATCAAGCAGGAGGAGCATCAGCTCAAAGAGAATAAACCTGGAAGCTACTAAATCTAAGTGTTTATATGATCATTTTCGTGATAGGCTACACTTGAGCCGCACTCTCCCCAACTTGAGCTACCACCATAACTTAGAACGTGTAGAGCCTAAATAAATCGGGATCCACTCTTATTCCACCGAGTTCTTTTTTGTGTTGTAGGGTGCGATGTTGAGGAATCGGCTTCATCAAAGTCCATGTATTAGGGATACAGGTGACTCCCGACCCGATCAAGGCTTAGAGCGTGAGTCGCGGGGTCTTTCAGCCACTAACTCTTCAGGTTTCACCTCAGACTCTGAATGACTTGGAAACTCCAGCACCTACAACTCGCTAAACCTCACCTATCCACCCATGTAGCGAGTACTAAGCTAGTGACTCCCAAGCATTTGGCTTAGGGCACCAGGTTTTCAAGACTTTCGCCGTATACCCCTCGGACCGTGCTTGGGTTTCAAGGCAAAGTGTCGTGGCTTTTCCATTCTTTTTCTTTTTCTTTTTCTTTTCTTTTTCTTTTGGAAGACTTCATTGGCCTTCTTTTCTTGGGGGTCCTTAACCTATTACAGGTGGTCAACGAAACTAGGGTAGGTTTTGCAAAGTTAAAATTTAGAAAGTTCAAGATAACTTAATGAAGAAACGTGTGCATTGTGTGTGAGTTAGCTAAAGGTGGAAGAAAAGGCTGAAAACCATGAGACTTCAAGCGATCATCTACTTAATCATGCATGAACTAATCTAACATCAATGGAATTGAGGCGGTGTTTCCAATTTTAAATGCAAGCTAAATGAACACGAAAAAAATGGAGTCTTAAAATAGGTGCAAGTTTAGAATAAAAAAAAGGTTGTATAGTATGTATAAGAAGATATATGGCTATATTTTCATCTTTACAAAAACAAACTATAGCTTCAACAAAACGGATAAATAACAAGCCACTAAACATCACAAAATGAAGCATTCCAAATAGCAAATATAAACATGAATGTAAAAACCACGCTATTATTTAATTCTCGCTCTGACTAAATGTAGCATTGTCACAATGGGGCTCGGGATTGGATAGTTAGAGAAGAAGTAATACTACCTCCCTCGATGTGTAGGTGGAAGGTCATCCTCATCCTAGAGCGAGAAATTTGGGGAGGTCCTCTTGGTGTAGCTGAAGGAGTGGTTGCCACTCTTTGGCTGCTATGGCTTGAGTCGAGAAAGATTTCACGGGGGTGGTTGGGCGGAGGGTCTTAAAAATGGAGGATGGGCGAAGGCCTTGGGCGGAGTGCGATGGGAGGTGGGGCAAGCCTAGGTGACTCTGAATCTGCACGAGGATGGCCTCAGTGCGTGTCATCCTCTCAACTAAGGCAGCCGCAAAGGATGTTGTAGTGACAGAGAACATGCGGACTGTATCCATAATGGCCAGGAAATCTTGAGTATAAATGGTGATGTGCTCTGAGTGGCACAAATGGCGGAGTCCGGTTAGTGCAAGTGTGGTACTAGGAGTTGAGGAGCTGCGGAGTGCGAGGAGGATGTAGAAAATTTGTGGGTAATGGAGCGATGGTATTTGGGCCGGCCCGATGATCTTGGGATATGGGGGTTCCTACGTATGAGCTAGTGAAAATTTGGGTACACGCTCCTTTATAGGAGTCAGCCTCGGTGGTCCTCGGTTGGGTTACGGAGGCGGGAGGTGGTAGAGCGGGCATAATCTACCCTTAGGTCAATGGTAAATCTGACCTCATGATCGACGGCGCTCTATGTGTGGGCTCATCGGGAAAACCGATATGCTACAATGCACAGCATAAGAGTCTCGGGAATAGGAGGAGTGGACTCATTTCTGAGTCGGATACCTACGATGGACCTTGTCCTCGAAATGGAACAAAGAAGAGGTCATGATGAGCTCGCGGTGAATAAAGCCCTCGGGATGCGGTATAGAGCCTCGAGAATAGCTCCTCTCCTGCATCTGAGATACAGAGTAGAAGCAGTTGGAGCACAAAGGGCATGCAGCGGGGAAGCTTCTGACGAGATGGGCCGTTGTCATGTCCCGGGATAATAACCGAACCATCTCCTTGGTAGAGGGATGGGGCCATTGTTTGTAATCGACCGAGTTGGCGAGGACCACCGGCAGATTGAACGTAGCTACGATATCTGTGGCCCGAAGTATCCCTGGTCGGCCATCGATAGCAAAATGAATACTTGATCAGTTAGTACCAGCTTGGATGTCATAGTGTGGTAGAACTCCATGACCACTCGGGGTAGAGAAAAAGCAGGCCGTGGGGTTATAAATGAGCTCGGGAGCACCTGCACTATTGCATAGTCACATAGACTCACGGATCTGCTGACAAAGTGGATCATAATAGACTTCATTATGCGGTCCACAGTACTCTGATTAAATTTGCGGCAATAGGGTCGCGATGGAAGAGGGATTCGCGATGATCGTCACGGGGGACATGTCCAGGAGGATCTCTAGCGAGGCCTTACGTAGAGTGGTGGAATGGAGCTCTGGGACTGCATTGGGAAGACTCCTCTAGGCCAGAGGTTCGGGCCCTTTTGGAAGGTGGGGCCCTTCGGGTTGGCCTTGGATGTGGAGGAGATGGAGGAGTGGGGCTAACTGGTATCCTTATTTGCATGGGGGCGGGGCGAGGGTGGCGAGGCGGTAGCGGCTGACGAGGCTGCGGCGTGGCCGGTGGTGGAGTGCGGCGACGGTGGACGGCCAGTATGATGGGCGGTGGGCTGGTGCGGCGTGGTAGTGGTGGGTGCGGCGGTGAGTGGTGGGCGCCGGCCCGGCGGCGGCAGTGAGTATTAGAGCGGGAGTTGGACCTTGATAGGTTTTAAAGCTAGGGTTCAAAAAACTGGAGAAATTAATGTATTTCGCAGGAAACGAGAGGTTGCAGAAGACGAAGAGGGAGGAAGGTGAACAGTGCGCGCAGGAGGTTGCAAAATTTTGCAAACCTGGAAAATTTCTACACTGCAGCAAACGAAACCTGCTTCTACTACACTTGCAAAAATAGAGAACAAAATTCATTAGAATAAGTAAATGAAAAACAGAGAAGCACATTATGAAAACTAAACTAAAAATAAGGAGTGCAAAACCACAATTAAAGCAGAGTGTAAACAATGAACTCTGACGAATTTTAGAATTCTTTGAAATTCTGCGAAGACCACGCCCTTTGGGGTATCCTTTTGGATTCATGGGGAGTTAAGGAGAGGAATCTCCTCCTTGTCTAGTAATGTCTTTATCTTTGCATAGAGACCCCGATCTTTGCCCATTGACTTTGGAACACCTATTGTCACTTAGAATTAGAAGGTCAGCGATCCATGCAGGGTAAGACTTGATGGGCCGATGAATGGACCGGTCCACAGCCGGCAGGCTTGCTCGGAAGAGTGGAGCTTAGTGCAGAAGTAACTTTGAAGTCTCTTATTTGAAATTTTCACGGGTTATTAGTTGATCATACCACTTCTTAAGTCACATCTTTTACAATTTTGAGTTAGTAAACATCATTCTATTTCTTCTAGCTCATTAATATCAAAGGAGCCTTTAAAGGCCATCCCTTCCCATGTCAGGTTAAGCTTTTATTTGCCCGCCGCGCTATATTCAATTTCACAATTGGGTGACATGTCTTGCCATATAATAGGCGACAATGGGACATGCCAAGGATGGTTATGTATGTTGTTCTGTATGCCCACAAGGAATCAGCGGCAGAAAGCAGTCTTTTAATTGGAGTTACGCTTTTCATCGGTATTGTTTTAATTTCTACGTTGGCGAGCTCGCTTGACCCTTTGGTTTAAGGATGGTAAAGGGGTGGCCACTTTGTGTTTTTACAGAGTACTTAGATAGAGTTCTCAAAGGCTTATTGCGAAGTGTGAACCTTCATCCTAATTATGGCCTTAGGGATACAAGCGTGGAGAAGATGTTCTCCTTGAGAATTTCAACACCACCACGTAATTATAACGCTCTGCGAGTCTTTGCCTCAGGCCATTAGACACATAGTCGACCCCCACCAAAATGTTTCTACGACACCAACCCCTGAACAACCCCTCCAATTACTCCCTGAAAGCCCAGCAAGTGATGAATCCTTTACATAAACTCGTATTCCTCAGCCCTTTGATTTGATGAAAGCCACAGTTGCTCGGACCACCAGGACTAAACCCTCCCGCATCTGTGGATGGACTCATTTGGATCAATCACAGCACCAATGATGATATGGATTTTTGTCATACATGAGAGCCCGACACATGACCGTGGAAAGTTGCTTTACTTTGTCCCCGAGATCCCGATATGACGGTAGGGCGAGGCGAGTCAGTGGCGGAAGAAGATAATAAAGTAGTCGCCCAGTGAAGGAACTGAGGCGAGAACATTTCCATATAGGGCTGCTCATAGCATCCTAAGAAACCACGTGATCCTGTCATAAACATATCTAAAGGAAGAAGGGAATGGTGTGAGTGATGCCCCGAACATCGAAACGGATCGACTACCAAAATCGGGTTCAGAGGCATCATGTGACGACGAGAGATCTTCCCTAACCTTTGACATTTATCGCATCCACGACACATGGAGTGGGCATCCTTGAAAAGTGAAGGCCAATAGAACCCAAATTGGGGCACCTTCATGGCTGTCTTCTGGGAAGAAAAATGACCTCCACATTCATTCTCATGGTAGTAGTGAGTATCCCGCTATTTGTTCTCCTTGTTTTACATTTTTTTGGATATCGGTCGGCCACAATATTTGTACAAGAAGGGCTCTTCCCAATGAAGTAGGAGTGAATTTTCATAAGAAGAACTTCTGTCTTGTGCCTTCGATCTTCCAGTAACTCTCTTATTGCCGGAGTGGTGTAGTAATGGGCGCTCATGAGGTGTGTGTTCTCTATTAGGAGCAAGGACTCCTCAGGAAACTCATCATTAATTGGAGGGTTGTGAGTGTTGTGTGCTATTGTTAATCTTGAGAGATGATCCTCAACAACATTCTCCACACCCTTTTTGTCCCTAATTTATAGGTTGAACTCTTGCAGCAGGAGAACCCATCTAATACTTCTTGCCTTGGCATTTTGCTTGGTGAGTAGGTACTTCAAAGGTATAATTGATCGTGGAGATGATTATATCAGGCCCAACCAAGTAAGCTATAAAACATTGATCATAGACCATTGCAGGAAGCTCTTCCTCGGTGGTGGTGTGAATTCCTCTGCGCCTCGTTGACGTCTTGCGTACATAGTATACCACATAAGGTTTCCTTCCCACTGCACTTGAGGCCTCCAATGGCGAAGTGGCATCGCACATTACCTCGAAAGGTAAAGCGCCTTGGAGTTAAACGGCCCTCACTATTAGTCTTGGGTGGTCAAGTAGGCCTTGAGCTCCTCGAAGCTCCACAGCGGAGTCTTTGTCCCACAAATTTGGCATCTTTCTCGATAAGCTTATAAAGAGCTTGTGATTTTGAGAGTCCTTAATGAACCTCCACAGCAAAGCTTGCATACCTAGAATTGCCTCACAGTCTTCACATTCATGGGAGAGGCGGTTCAAATCATCTCAATTTTCGCCATATCAACACAATTCCTTTCTTGATTATATGTCTAGCATGATTCCACAGTTGACGTAAAATAGCACATTTTCTAGTTCGGCACCAAGTTCTTCTCTATACACCTATGCGGGATA
Organism: Tetrastigma voinierianum; assembly: GCA_016808115.1. NCBI lineage: Eukaryota > Viridiplantae > Streptophyta > Magnoliopsida > Vitales > Vitaceae > Tetrastigma > Tetrastigma voinierianum. Next base: position 1,832 of record JAEQBH010004896.1, on the reverse strand, counting down.
GTTTCAGAGTTGATCAAGCATTCATTTCAATCCCTCCCTCCATAGTAATATCATCCATGTAAACCTCCTGTGCGCTCACCAAATCGGCGAAGATACTAAGCATGCATCTCGTTGGAATGTAAGCGGGGCATTACAGACAAGGGCATCATCTGTGAGCATATGTGCCAAATGGGCAGGTGAAGGTGGTCTTCTCCTTGTCTTCTACAACAATTTCAATTTGAAAATAACCTGAATAGCCATCCAGGAAGCAGTAGAAGGGGGACCGAAATCCCCTTTCGAGAAGGCGGTCCGTATTGAAGGGTGAGAGAGGTGATCTTTCACTTATGCGCCTCATTTAGTTTTCTGTAATCAATACATACCCTCCAACCTATAGTAAGGCGGGTGGGCATTTCCTCTCCCTTTTAATTATGCACAGTGGTTACCCTTGATTTCTTAGGCACAACCTGGGTTGGACTCACCCATGTGCTATCGAATATGGGGTAAATAATACAAGCTTGTAGCAACTTTAGGACTTCTGCACGTACCACTTCCTACATGTGCGGATTTAGTCTCCTCTATGGCTGCCTTATTGGTTTTGCCTCCTCCTCCAAGTAGATGTGATGGGTGCAAACTGCTGGGCTAATACCCTTAAGATCAGTGATTTTCCACGCAATAACCTGCTTATTCTCCCTAAGGATGTCCAGCAGCCTATTGGTTGCTAAGCAAGGAGGATATGACAACTGGGCACTGTTCTCGTTCTTCTAGGTGTGCATACTTTATTAATTCCCAGCGCTGGTGAGGTTTGAGATCTAGTTTTTGGCTCTGTGCTCTCCCAGTCGGTAGGGTAAATTTCCTCCTTTTTCTCGGTACCCCTGTCATTCATGCCTTAGGTTTCTACCTTTCTTGGGACGGTCAATGATTCCTCGATGCTTTATCACGCATTTTGTTGCCGTCAGCTTGTTCCTCGAGTGTATCGATTATGCAAATTTCCTCGGGACCTTCTTCATTTGGTTGCATGTAACTTTACTCAAATTAAGGATATTGAGTTCCAAGTCATGTTCCCAGATGCAGGTTATAACCATTTTGGAAATTGATAATCGCATTAGAAGTGGCCAAGAATGGTTTTCCTAGGATGATGGGCACATAGTTAGCCCCCACTACAACCGATTCTGTATCAAGCAAAACAAAGTCTACAGGATAGTAGAATTTGTCCACTTGTATTAAGACATCCTCTATAGTGCCTTTTGGTATTTTTATGGATCTATCTCTGAGGACGATGTAATGGAAGTAGACTAAGCTCTCACAAGCCCTAGTGCTTATCTTGATTTGCCTTCTTGGTTTTCTTCGGTGGTTTGGGGTGGTGAACAGCCTCATACCACTTCTCAAAGTGATACTTCTTTTGCCGTCTATCCTAGGTTTGGCTCCTTTGGAGCTTTCGATTCATGCACTCCCCTAGGATTGGGCTGTGTTTGAGAGGGAAATTTCCCTTTTTCCTGCATCTGTTGCTGGTTGGTTAACCTTGAGATTGAATACTGTAGGTTGTCATATTTTTGGGAGATCTAAGACTGTAGGTTATCATATTTTTGGGAAATCTTAGAGTGCAGGTTATTTATCTTTTTGTTGAGTGTGCTTTCCATTGTATCGATTCTGCGATTAGCTGGGCATTCCACGCCTTTTGTTCATCAAAGTTGCCACCACTTTGCTCGAGTTCATGATAAACGTTCATTGGATAGGTGGGAATGGACATGGAGTGATGATCCCTATCTTAATGTGAAGATCTACCATAACAGTGGTTCAGACTCCGGGAGAGGTTAGGATGGTTCCTCTAGTTAGGTTATAGGTGTTGCCATATG
>JAEQBH010004895.1:0-70407 GCA_016808115.1 Tetrastigma voinierianum | reverse complement strand
ATGTCAAACGTTTTTTTGTCCATTTAAATTATAAAACAAAAATATTATATTTCCATAATTATCATAAACAAAATGAAATTGCAAACATCCTTTGCACACAAAATAACAATTTGATCCGTAAATATAAATAAAAAGTAAAACTTTTCATTATTCAAATAACATAGAAAAAAAAATTTTCTTTTTTTCTTTTCAAATCTGGATTTATCTTACAAAAGATAAAAATTTTGATATTGAATTGACATATAAAATCGCAGAGTAATTCAGGTTGATTAGAACTTGGCGTTTAAAAATTTGAACATAGGAAGGAGGGGTTCGAGTCTCAGTTGAGACAATTTACTACATTGTATTAAAAAGTGATTAACTTTCAAAAAAATATTAACATATAAAAAAATATTTGCTTTTGGAATATTTGTATTGATGTTACTTAGCTCAAAGAACCATTTAGAACTTATGATCTTCGAAAAATGTTAGGCAAAGAATTTTCAAAATAGTTACTTGCAATAATTATTATTAATTTTTCAATAATCAACTCGTGTCTTTATATTATGAAAGAGACTTGATTATTATTAAAAGAGTTGAGGTATATAAATATATCAATATAAGGGCAAAAAGGTAAAAGCAATTGAATGATAAAAGATCTAAATCTCCACTGCAATCTGCAGCATCAGATGGTGTCTTGAGGCAACGCCCGTCTTGTTACGTATGGGGAGGCGGCCCGAGAGAGATTTAGTGAAGAGCATCGACAAGGCGGTCACCAATAGAGACATGAAGCGACCACGGCTCATGCTAAACCAGGTCACGAAAAAAGTGATAATCAATTGCAAAGTGTTTCATGCAATAATGGAAAATAGGATTAGAAAATAAATAAGTAACGAGTTGTCAGAGAGCGAGTATGTGGGAACTACAACCCAAACCGAAACAAAGCGTGCCTTCACCATTGCATTTTGATAGCGGCCAACAACAATGTACGATATTCAACCTCAATGGAAGGCCAAGGCAGCGGTACATTGCTTTGTAGACTCGAGGAGATTGGATTAGCACCAAGGAATACTAAGAGAAAAGCACACCTGGCAGATGCGATCATCCCGGGTTACCGAGCCAGTCTGCGCCAGGCGTACAGCTGTCACAAAGTGTGCGCAGAATGAGGATACCAAGGGATCTCATGCATTAAGATACTTGAAGCAAGCGTTGGCCAAGCTCCCAATGTTGTTCGAGACGGTCATGCATGGTACAGGAGGATTTGTTCATGGTAGAAATGTCCAGTTGAGTCATAAAGAGGATGTTGGGGCCTTGATCACGTGATACATGGTGGCATTGATCGGCACAGTACCATCATTAGCAATCAGGGAAGTACCAATGGCAAAAGGTGTGGAGACAGGTTTGGAGCTGAGCATGTTATGTTTGCTGAGAAGATCAATGACATACTTTTGTTGAGATAGGGGAAGGCAGGGGTAGCCAGGCCTGACTCCACCGAAAGAGTAAAACAATGGCCTTGAATCCTTGGTGGAGAATGTAGAGTCAAGTTCCCAAATAATAGTATCAACAAGTGAGGGGTCACTACCTGTAATAATCAGATCATCAACATAGACCAGGAAGTAGATAAGTGCAGTGCCACGAGAATAGACAAAGAGAGACGAATCTGCACGGGATGTAACAAAGTCGAGAGAGAGCAAGAAAGTGTGTTGTGCCTAGTACCAAGTTTGGGGAGCTTGTTTGAGCCCATAAATAGCCTTATGTAAATGACAAACATGATGTGGATACTCGGCGTTGTGCATACCCTATGGCTGAGCCATATAGGCCTCCTCGGTGAGATGCCCGTTGAAAAGGACATTATTAACATCAAGTTGGTGAAGGCCTCAATAGCGATGGAGTAAAATGCTAAGCACAGTACGAACTGTGATGGGACACGGGACAAAAAGTCTCGTGAAAATCAATACCCGGCTCTTGGTGAAAGTCTTTAGAAACAAGCCAAGCTTTATATCGAGCAATAGAGCCATCGGGATTTTATTTGATGTGAAAAACTCATTTGTTGCCCATTATGTTCTACCCCTGGATCGAGGGAACGAGAGACCAAGTGTCGTTCCGAATGAGAGCATCATACTCAGACTGCATGGCTTGAACCCACTTCAGATCTTGGAGCTCGACGTGACCGATAAGTATGTAAATACCACGAAAATACCCTAACGGTTTATAACATGTTCGATTAATATAAAAATAATTAAATTATATTTTTCGAGAAGTTTAAATGGCTAAAATGAAAAATGATAAAAACCGAAAATTTAAACTACAGAACCAAAATAAATTTAGTAAAGGCTCTCGAATGAGGACCTAAGGGTCATTAAATAGAGTAATATAATTGCCAAAGTATAAATGAAATGAAATGAAGTGGAAATAGAGTGAAATGAAAGCTTTAAAGTGAGAAAAATGAAATTAGAATTAGTGTATGCGAAACATGGCACCCAGATCATATAATAGACGAGAACCGAATTTTGGTCTTTAAATGCCATAACCCACAATTTAGGCAGCAGAGAGGAGAGTTAGGGCACACTACGGTTGAATAAGAAGAGAAGAACTTGGTGATTTTCCTCCATAGGATCAAAGATTTAGGTGATCAAAAGAAAAGAAAAAAGAAAGAGGGTGAAGATATTTGAGGTAAGTAAACTAGTATAGCCTTTTCTTGTGTTGGGTTGGAAAACTAAATTTGTATGAATAAAGATATTTTTATTGGTTCTTTAAGTTGTTTTTGGTTGTTTGATTAGTTGTGGTCCTCAAATGAAATTTTGAAAAAAAATGAAATGTTGGGTTTAGGGAGATCATCAAAATTTCCCCAGGAAACCCACGTGTTTTTTGATGTTAGACCATAAGTTGAGTGAAAAATTGAGTGATTCAAATATCTAAGTAAACTAAACTTCTAGGATAACAAATCCCTGACAAGTGTATCAAATTGGACTTCCCCATTGGACCGAAATTCGTCGAAAGTGAGCTGTTTTAGTGATTCTGGTTCGATTCTAATCGAGTTTTGGTGTTTGGAGCAATTTTGGTAATTAGGCCATAACTTGTATAAATCATCGAGGTGGTAAATTCAAATTTTAGTAAACTAGACTTCTAGGAGAACAAATCTCCCTAAAATAAGTGTATCAATTTATGGCAGTGACATCAAAATTCGTCAAAGTGAAGGCTCTGTTTTGAATTCAGTCTGTTCGATTCGATAAAATTTTAGTGTTTGGAGCAGTTAGGGTATTTAAGCCATAACTTAGTCATCACTCATTCGAATTGAGTAATTCAAATTTTTGGATAAACTAGACTTCTAGGAGAACAAATCTTCCTGAAATAAGTGTATCCAAATTTGAACCACATTAAACCCAAAAAAATTCGTCCAAATGAGGCACATCGATGCCTAAAAAATGAAATAAGAATGTCTAGTGATGAAATGGGAAAAAATAGAAGGAACAATGTACCGGAAGGGAATTCGAATTAGAAATAAGACTAATGAAACCTTAGAATACAGCTAATATACCCAGTTGTCATTTGTGATGGATTAAGGGCTAACTAGGAGAAAAGCCCAAGTTAAGGTCGAGATTAGGGACGGGAATAGAAGGGCGACAATATTTTGGTTGTTCCCCCACTTCTCTCTCTTTAATTCCAAAGTGTTTGAATGATTACAAAATGATTTGAATTGCTGAAATGATTTATAAGAAAAAACATATTGATTTGTTTTAATTGATTTGAGGCAATTAATTCTGAAATTATTTGCATATGAAAAATTGCATGAGTATTGAAAAATGAATTATTTGTATATAGATGTATATATTATATTGTATTTTGCTATGAATGATTTGAGCATATAATAGAATGTAAAGCGTAAATTTGATTAAGAATAGATTGGTATACCAATAAGAGTGAGTGCGCGATCACTATGACGAAGATGTAATGATGTGTCCACTCCGTCAGTAGCCAGCGGAGATGATATCAGAGTAGTGTTCTACAGATGATTTTAATAACGATCGATGATCTGAGACCAATCTTTATGTTATAAAACAAAATATTTTTATACCTGGCCTTCTGCTGCGGCTAGCGGGACCGGTACCGAGTGATTACATTTATCTTGTACACCAAAGAAAGCATATGTTAAATTCGTTTTTAAGTACAGAATTGAAATGATAAGAAAAATTGTGAAGAATGCATTATTTGCATTTTGAATGATTATTACATGAAAGTGCATATTTGGAATGATCAATAAGCGTAAATGAATGTATATGAAATGAATATATGTATTGTATTGCATTGATCATTCAAAAGGTTAAAAGCGCATTGTTTAGAAAAAAATTGCATGATTTGTATTAAGCGAAATGGAAGGAAGCTATAGAACCGCTAAGCATGAAAGTGCCGCTTAACGTTGTTTTTATCATCGCTGAGTCTGCAGGAAGTACGAGGACTTCATAGTAAGTGATGAATGAGTCATCATCGAGAGTCACACGAGAAGGATAAGTAAGCTTTCGAGTCACATGCATACACCCAAATTATTCGACTCATTTTATACAAAAACACTATTATGAAAAATTGAACTTTGATTTTGTTTGTAATATTTGGTTATTGAAAGCGGCTAATAATATCACATTATAAAGGTGAAATAGGACCAAGTAGGCATGAAATGCCATATCGAATGAAAAAGAGTTTTGCGATCAAATGATGGGTATTTGCTTTATATTTAAGTGGTATTTCACATTATATATATTTTCATTAAGTATTTGAAATGTGTTTGGAAAAGTAATTGTATATGGATTATTCGAAATGATTAAAAAATAAAAAAAGCGAGGACCGCGTCCCCGGGTACGACAACGCGGGCCGTCACAATCTAGGGTTTAGAGATAAGTGGAAAGATGGTGGTGAGGCCATATCTCGGGTTGGGTTTGATGATGGCACTTTTAGATCGGGTTTGCATGGGATGATGGTTTAATGGGGAAGGGGGGATGGGTAAGGGGTCGAGAGTATGGTTAGGTGTGGAGGGGAAGGGTGTCAGACCCAATAGGCTAATAAAGGGAGACAGTTGATGGAAAAGTGTGGGCAAGGTCGGGCATGTAGGTCGACGGGAGGTTGGGCGGGGTGATTAGTAATTACTCAGGAGGTCTATTGAGCTTAGCGATGCTGGAAGGTCACTTGAGGTGAACAAGGAAGCGAGGAGAGCAGAGGCCGTGTCTATTATCAGCGATGTGGGGTGGAGAGAGAGAATGGGAAAACATTCTCCACAAACTTGACATGACGGGACACAAAAAAATTTTTGAGAGTGGGGTCAAAAACTTTGAAACACTCCCGAGTAAGTGAGTAGTCAAGGAAAGACATGATTTAGATTTGGGTTGAGTTTAGTGAAGAAGTAGGGACACAACCGGGAAAACATAGACAACGAAGACACGGGTTTGGATGGGTCGAGGCGTATTGGAATAGCACTCAGCGTGGAACCAGAATACCAACTTTGGGTATTCGATTGATTAAATAAACAGTTGTAGCAAAAGCATATGGCTAGAAGGTTAGAGGAATGGAGGCTTGATGCAGGAGAGTGAGACCCATTTCGAAAATATGCTAATGTCGGCGTTCAAAATACCCATGATGTCCAAAAGTGTGAGGAGGTGTAGTGAGATGGGTTATACTATAGATAGCAAGGAATGACCAAAGAGCTGGAAATTCACCCTTATTATTGGTGTGAAGTGGTTGTGGTGGTGAAATAATTTTCTACAAGTTGCTTGAAGGCAACAAAGGTTGAATGAACATCTGATTTACAACGTAATGGACAAAACCAAATATACTTTGTGAAATGGTCAAGAAAAATAAGTTAGTAATGAAAATATGAGGAAGAAATTTGTAGAGATTACATCGAAAAGATGACATCAAGTGGAAAGGAAAAGGTGAGGCTTGATTTAGCAAAAGGTAACTTGTGACTTTTATTAATACTGCAGGAGTTACAAGAGAAGGAACATAAATGTTCTTCAGGAAAGGAAATACTTAAAACACTAAGAAATTTTTGAAATTTTGGCAAGGACAAATGACTGAGACGATTATGCCACATAGAGATAGTAGCGAGGGGCTAGGAGCTAAAGGGATGGCGAAGCCCAAAGTGAAAGGCGAAGGGGCCCGACCGGGATGGTAATGAACACCGTCTCTACACTACTCTTAGACCGGGGCCAGTCGTGATGATCCTATCACGAAGAAGAGTCAAAGAATAGGACATTAATAGGGTTCTCGGCCTGAGTTGAGATAAAATGATTCTTAATCATAGGCGAACATAGGACATTAGAAAAAAATAAAAGGTGTAAAGAAAGGGGAGAGAGGGAGTAGGGGAGGGAAGGGAGTCGCATTGTTGTGGCAATCTATAAACCTGAGCCATCACCAATAATCATACTATCGGAGCGATCTTACGGACATGAAGGGCAGGAGCAACAAGATCATGAGTCACATGAGTGGAAAGTCAAATCGACCTTGATCTGAAAAAGGGTGCAGGTGGAGGGATGGACTATAGTGTGGGCATAAGAGTCGTTGAAAGTCAAGCACAAACATGTAGAATGGTAGGAGTAGGCGAGAGAAAGAATTCGAGTCACGGGTGTCAAAGTGTTAGAGAGTGCTCTAAATGCCATCACCTTTTAACGATTGCTTATTATCAAAATCTTATATTCATTTATAATAAACACATCTTCATTTCTTTGATGATCATTTAATATATGAATTGATAGCGATCTTAAATTAAATTAATGAAGTCTTCAATACATTACATAGCATCAAGGAAATCATGATTGTGAACATGATAATGAGATTCCTATTATGTGTAATTATGTAGTATCTAAATTATCCCTAGTCATAAGATCAACAAGATTGGACATTGTTGATCCGGAAAGACTAGTACATGTTGTACTCCTGATATGATCCAATAGATGATCTCATAAATCGTGATCATCGTGATGATTAGAGTAGACATGTGGATGATTGCTAAGAGTAGCTAAGTTCATCGGAGACCCGCTATGAGACAATCATATGGATTCTCTATTTTAACATCAATGATAGTTTCATCATAGCAATGGTGCAAGTATCCTTAGACTTGAGGTGTTCAATGGTATCTTGGATACTAATTTATCATGACTTGGATTATACATTGCCTCAGAGGTTTTTACTGACAGGGTGATCTTGGGTGTAGCTTGGGAGTGTCGAATGGTGGTTCGATTGTTTTGTTTTTATAAAAATTTTGATTAAAAGAAACCTAAATCATGAGTACACATATCACCAAGTAAATAGTTTCAAATTAAAAACACAGTATGTCAAACCCACAGGAAGAGATGGTTTAAGTGGGGACAAGTACCTGCGACTACTGAGAATTTTACTATTTAAATGAGAATCAGATGGATTATGAATTGATTGTTCACTAAAAAATGAAACTAAGTTAAACTAAAAATCTACTCTAAAAGATTATCAAATAGTTGGATTTAGTTGTAAGAAGAAACTTTAAGGAATAACTCTAGGGCCAGTTGTTTCCATTGGTGCAATTATGACTTATGTTCATTAAGTGTTGATTAAGTGAAGATACTTTTGTGTTTACCTAATGAACTTTGTATGAGGTTCTCTCTTTCGAGTCTCACCTCAATTTCTCCATCTAATCCTTATTCTCATTTCGGTCCATCTAGGTCAAACAATGTGTTACTTGTTCTAAGGTAAATCAGTCCTTGGGAATTTCCATTAGTCACCTCTCAGGTCCTTGATAGATTTACAGGTTATGTTTAAAGTCGATGCATTAGGTTCATGTGATCATCATAAGATTATATGATGTCCCTCTGACTAAAATCTATCTAATACAAACCTCGTTCTTTGATTAAGTTGAGTTGATTACATCAATTACAATATTAGGGGATGAAAATCGAATCCTAAGGGGATACTTCCAATTGTCACCTTGGAAACCCTTTGAGCTCTAGGTCTCAATTTCACTACCTAGTACGTAACAATTGAATAAAACCTGAAAATTCATAAAATCACATCATAAAACCTTAACACAAGATTATATTCACAAATCATTCAATATAATTAATAGGCCTATTTGTACTATGTAAAATGTATGCCTTCTATATTGCTAAGTGCTGGTGCCTCAAGTAATATAATGATAAGTGAGTATCGTTCCACGGAGGATTGGGTTTACTAAGTACAGACTCTAATATAGCTATTCTCTATTTGGACAGTTTGGAAAATCCCCTTAGAAAAACTCAAGACACTAATCTAGGTATCTTGAGAATGATTCTATAAAGGAAGTGAAAAGCCTTAGGGCACTTAATTTCACACAAGCAATGATGTATGAACCTCTAACCTATTAATCAATGATCAATTTATCATAAAGATGACGATTTCACTAGTATATGTCACGAATCTCTCTACGAGCATCCGCACTACCCTTAGAAAAGAAGTTATCATCTCACTCAAACCATCATAACTAAGGATGCATTAAACCTTGAAATCTTAATACCACACTAATCTCAGCATATCTCTATCTTATGATAATTATGTAGTAAATCATCCATAATTACAATTTAAATCTACTTCTCGGATCTTGAATCAAACCACAAATCATGCAAATATTGGCCAATACCTAAACTTATTCAGATAAATGAAATACTCAACATAAATATGAAATAAAACATCAAATCAATATAAAATTAGGAGAGATTCATACAAACATGTCTTTGGCTATATCTAAACCCTAAGAAAAACTAGCTAAACATAAGTGGAAAAGCCGTACAACCATCAAAGAAAGAAAAAGCGGAAAAAGCTAAATTTGTAAACTAAAACTCCCTTCTTATATGCATTTGTCTTGTTGTTTTATAGTCTTTAACTATGTTTTGAGAAAGACAAGGCCTGAAACCTTATTTGCAAGCCTGGTTTTTGAAGGGAGCTTGTTGCCTCAAAACTGGGGAGTGGTCACTCACTTTTGCTTTTTGTTTTTATCTAGAGTTTGAGGGTTTAGGCCTCCATTCTGGAAAACTAAAATGGGCGAAATTCGACTCAAACTAACCAGGGCATTGCGGCGTTTTTTAATGTGATGGCATTAGAGAATCTTAGTTCTTGGCGTCAGGCTTCTTATAACTTTTGTTTAACGTAAAGGCCTTGTTTGTCCAGGAAACTTGATTTGGGTGATCTTGGACTCGTTGGAAAGCAGAAAGTGGATCTAATGCGATCAGAAAGAGCCTTTAAAAATGATGATAAGACATAGATTAAAAGTAACCAAACTGGTTCTTTTGACTTTATTATATTCTTTCTTCTTCACCAAAGTCTGCTTGGTCATTTAATTAAATCTTTGTGAATAGATATCTTTTGAAACCTGAAGTCTCTACCTCATCCATATAAACATTAACTGTTTAGATAATCTTGGGTTAAATATCATTAATAGATTATATTGCATGTATAGTTTGCTGGATTTTGGAAAACTTATATCATTTTATCATATTAAATATGGTTTATTCAATCTTGATTGAACATTTTGGTGATTAGATCTTGTTTATTTGATCAAAATAAATAAAGATGTAAGTGATATATTGATAAAATAGAGTATAAAGTATACTCATCAATAATATAAGTCAAACACGATATCCTGATAAAGTAAGGAGGGATCGCTTCTCATAGTAACCTCAAGAGCCCAACAAAATGTTTAGACAAAATATAAAGCTGAAAGATTAAGAGATAGAAAAGGGTTTAGTAATACAAAACAAATATGGAATGGGTTCTCGAAAACCACAGCCATACACTACTGAGAAGTCCTTTAGCATTTGGATCATACAACTTAGCTCAAAAATAGCTAAAATATCTAGAAAATTTACAAACCCTAGAAAATGAGAGTTTAGAGAGAAACCTAGAAGATGGGATATGTACCAAGCTGCTCCAAGCCTATAAGATTTGTCTCCTTAGAAAATATTACAAATCAAGTATTTGTGCATTAGAAAAACTAATAAAATGGAAGTGAGAATGAAATTTTTTCCCAGTGACATCCTTCACCTTAGAGGCATGTTTCAAAAATCGAGGTGAGCTATGCCGCTTGTAGAGTCAGTTGCGCCTCACTTGAGGTCTTCTTCGCCTCGGCGTAGAACCCTTGCCTTGTTGTGGTTCCTCCTTCGCCTCAACAAAGGTTTTGCTTCACCTTGGCGAAGTCCTTCGCCTTGGCGAACCCGAGGCTGGACTCTTCTCTTCTTCAGCTTCGCCTCGGCGAGGCTTTTTCTTCACCTTAACTGGCTTGCTTCACCTCGGGACGATTAGCACTAAGCTGGATCTTAACATTCTTTTTTGCCTTCTTCTTTTTGCTGCTTTACTTTTTTGAGACGCAAAACTCACACGAAGGAGGGATTAGTGTAATACTTGAGAATAAGGGAATGAATCTAGTATTTAGGTTACATAAACACACTATAAATGCTAATATAATTTCCACTATCAATGTTTCTAAACTTATACTTGTTTTTTGCTTGTCCTCAAAGACAAAACAGTATTTTCCAGATTTATTAGAAAAGAAAACATGAGTTCTTGAGGTTATACACTTTGCAATGCCACACTCAGGAATTATGCATTTCCAACACATGAATAATGTTTCAAGGCAGGTGTTCTTTTCAAAGCAAAGCAGGCTGGCCTGGCTAGTTGCACCTGAATAAAGTTCTAACGTGGTGTGTGCATTCTCACCCTCATTGTCGAAATGCGGTCTAGATGAAATTAGGGAATGCATGGTGAAGATCTCACTCATAAGAGTTTTTCATAGATCCAAGAGTGATCGAGACCATAATCTTGCTTGGCATCATTTCTCTACTATTGTGGGCATTACATTGCTCCCAGGATCAAATAAGGTCTTTTTCAAAACATAATGTGTGACTGGGTGAGAGGGTAGTTAAATAGGTCATTTAGGTTCGTGTTTTACCCAAACACTCCTAGCATTTCTCCTTTTATATTCTTGTACTTCCATCCTCGAAATTTGACCATGTCTTCAATTGAGTCATTCACTCGGCCCAATTAGCATCGGTGTGCTCTTCATATACATTCACCCCAAACTTGTTGTTTATATCTTCTTCAATATTACCAAGACTTTTGCTTTTTCTGAACATCAAGGTATAGAGTAGTACAATATTCAACCTCTTTAAGCTTTCTACCTACCCCTTGTAGCTAGTTTTAGGTCAATAACTCCTGAGCCAATTAACCTTGGGGTATTAGGTGTTACAGTACCCCTACAGACTTACTAGCTCAAGGTAGAAAGGTTACGAGGTTAAATTTGCTCCACCTTGAGTTCTTTTCTTCTTTGCACTTTCAACACCCCTTCCTTGACATTTTGTATTTATCAGCTTGGCTTCATCCCAACTTCCACCCAAAATACATGTCCTTCTACTCTTGATTCAGCACATCGAAGTGATATGTTAAAGAAATTAAAATATGGGTTATTGATAAACGGGTAAATAATAAATTTATGGGTGTTAGTTCTTGGTTTTCAGGAGTAGAACATGGTTGTTACCAGCTCAAAGCGTATGGCTATGGGATTTAATACATAACCGGGTAGGCTAAAAAGGCTCAACCAATTCCAAGGATGGCGTTTATCATTTCCCAAAAGATGTGCCGCCTAGGATTTCGCCTCAAATGATATTTGGGCAAGTTATAAAGTCTCGTGAAATCTTAGACATCATGATTTCCCTCTAATTTTTCTCTAAACCAAGCATAATTAGACAACAAGGGTATATGAGACTTGTGCTTGATTTGGTTCAAACTTATAGCTAAGTGTACAACTATATGGTCATCCTATTTGACTTTTAGCTCAATTGTCTCTCACATTATTCATATGTAAAGAATAACACAACTTAATATCATCATAGGCATTTCAGGAATTTCAACAACGGACCCACAAACAACAAAATAAACCATTTTAGATAGTTACAAAAAATTGTTTCAAAATTGTTGTGCACTGTGGTATTTAAGATGATTCACTAAAAAAAAAAATGCATGTAAGAGCTACTATGACTAACAATGGATAAAAAAATGTATAAAATCAATCAAGCATACTAAAATAGCATAACAAAAATATCCACAATATCCCAAAATATCCAGAAACAATATAAAAGTAAAGCAAACTAACCAAAATAAGTGAAATGTTCCATGTGCATCCGAGTGTACCAATTATCGCATATAAACTGAAAATACTAAAAGTCACGGAAAACATCCCGAACTAGAAACCAGCAGCATCCCGCTAGTACGAAAATAAAATGTAGGAGACAAAGCTCCCCTCGGAAATGTGGTGCCGTCATCGCCAATCAAGTAATCGATCGAATCGCCAATTTTGCTCGGGTGCGATTGGAACCATCTGACGAGAAACGGAGATGGGGGTACAGGGTGATCTTTGCGAATAAGGATGCAGGGCAGGTGGTAGAACACAAATCATCTTAGCAATGTAGTCGTGTTGCACCTCGTACGATCGACCTACATCTCTTTGTCGTCGAGACGGCTCGTCACAGTGTTCTTGAGTCTCTCGAAATGCACCTGCATCTGTTATTGGTCTAGTGGTGCCTCACCAGCCTTGGTGTTGTCTCCGAGCTCTTCTTCCGGCAGCATAACCTGCTTTGCGTCTTCGACTTCCGTGTCATCTCGTCCTCCATTTAATGCCGAGTGGCATTGGGAAACTGTGGTGGACTTCTCCTCGGATTCATGCATGGGGACCTGAGTGAGCTAGCATAATCAGGTGATCATGGAGGGGTGTATGAGGACTCGAGTACATATCCCCTAAGTGGACTCTATTATCCCCATCTCAATAACATTATCGACGTCAAATTTGATGCCTTATACGATTGCATAGAACAAGATCGTTTTGTCCCTTGTGACTATGGAGAGATGAAGGCTTCGGGACTGGCTTTAGGGCTTTCATTTGAAATGTAGTGACCTCGGAAGTAAAGGGATGGTATTTCCATACACCCCGCCCCCTTGTGAGGAACCTCATGATCATCTGATAATCTGTGTGATGAGTGTCTAAAACACTCATGTCATACTCGCGTCTTTACTACGTTTTAGTTCAATTTTATATATTAATAAGTGCATTATTACCTGATATATGATTTTTGGGTCTTTTGTGCATTACAGGTGAATATGGTGGTTTTCAGAAGCTTTTTAGAAATGTGAAGAAGAAGTAAAGACCCAGCAACAACGTCGCGACATTCTAGCGTCGTGACGTTGCAGCGTGCGGCGTTTGGTGTCTCAGTTAAGTCAATGGCAACTTGCGTCGTGGCGTTCCAAACGTCGCAATGTTGCGGCGTCGCGGCGTTTCCGATTCTCACGCATCATAATTATAAAAGCACGAGAGACCACGATTTTTGGTATCGGCGGCGTCACGGACGGAGCGAGAAAAAGAAGCAAAAGCGACAGGAGATCATAAAAACTCGTGTCTTTGTTTCTTTTCTCAAACTATCGAGTAGTTTTGGGCTTTATTCTTGTAATAATTTTCATTATGTTCTAGATTTATTTCTAGGGTTTTAATGAACCCTGCTACATATTTATGGATTAGAGTTTAATTCTATTTTGTTCAGTTTATTCATGAGTTATATCGAATTGCTTTATGTCTGTGGTTTATTTTCATGGTAATGTCGGCTGACAATGGCTATGATCTTTGTTTGGAGTATCAGAGATCGAGGAATGGGACTCACGGATCAGTAGAGCGACACTTGGTCGATCGGCGTGGAGATATCTGCGGTCCCAGTGTGCGGTGGGTTTGACATTAAAATTTCGAAGTCCCGGGGTCGGGCGGAGATTCCCACAACCTCTTGGAGGAAATAGTGGATGCTACCTCGAAGGGGATATCTCGTAGGCACGATCACCCGTCGGTGAGAATTCATTAATAGACTTAATAATAATTCTCTAGGTAATAATCAATAAAATGTAATGGGGAGGCAAACCTAGTTTTCACAAAGTAATTTCATGAAGTTATTTAGATTTAGTTTTATTTATCTGACTAATTAGAAATTGTTAAGAGTTTAAGTCCGGATAATGTCGTTGGGCCAGTTCTAATAGTCAAATGCACTTCTCCGCAGCCGATCGATATCAGTACTTAGGAGCACACTATGTTACTTGATACGGCAGGTGCACTTGTCTACATGGCGCTTACCCGATTATACAAATCACACATCACGCTTTTCAGCTATCAAGTTTTGGCATGCGTTCTTGGGAGGATTTCGTGTTGATATTGACTAATAGTGCAATTAGATGACCTTTCAAAATTTTTTTTTTCTTTTCATTCATTTTTTCTATAGAAGTGCTTGTATTTGGTCTTTGCATTTATGCGTGTGATTACGATTGAAGGTTATTGTGAGGTGTCTGCGACGGTCGAGTTGAAGCTACTGGATTTGATCTAAACAAGAGAAAGAACCTTACACGGTTACCACGAGAGAACAAAAGAAGCACATCAAGAAATCTAAGCGACCATTCCGGGATGTGGGCAGGATGGGACGCGGAGACAAGCGGGCGAAGTGATGGGTGGGCTGGTAGGAATTATGCGTGAGCGTTTATATGACCCAGATGATCCGTTTATGTTGCTAAAAGAGTTCACCTTACACTTCGGGTTGACCAGTGCGCTGTCAAGGAGCCACCCATTAGGACAAACAACCGGTGAGGCGGTAACCTTGCGGTCTTGAGACATTACGACCACGGGGGCGCAGTGAGAATCGAACATGCATCTAACCCGACTCGCCGAGTATGTGACCTGCATCAATCTGAGGGGTGAGGAAGAAGTCTCTCAAAGCGAGATTGTTTAAAGCTCTCACTGGGTGATGAGGCTAAGCTCTTGGTTGACTGGTCGATATAGATTCAAAGTGTTTTGTGTTTTCCAGCGCACATTACTTCATGGAGCGACTTGGTGCGAAGTTCGACAAAGTTCTTCCGCTGCGAAGATTACGGTATGATCTACGAGTCGATACTAAGCGGTGGAGGGAGAGAACTTAGCTGAAGCATGTGAGAGATTCCATGAATTGTTAAGGAGGTGTCCACACCACAGGATGACCAGATGGATGCGACTAGAACAGTTATAGATGCCTTAACAGGGGGTGCACTAATGAAGAAAACTACAGACCAAGCATATGAAATCCTGGAGGATACGACTCTGAGCAATGTGTCGGTGGGCCCGAAGGATGGGATTACAGGGAAGGTTGTGGGAGGCGCAAGGTCGCGAGGGTCCTCGACAATTGATTTAATCATGTCCTTGCTTGACTCACTAAGCGGCCAGTGCAGCAAATGCCGTTCGGTTGGCCAGCGGGTTATGCGGGAATTTTGTGGAGAACTGACATGGCCAGTGCGAATGTCATGGTCAGATGAGTAAGCAGATAAAACATGCCCGGTATGTGTCGGGGTTTAATCATCCACAACGGCCCGAGGTCGGTATGGGAGCGAAAATTATGAAAGCCGAGAATCGGGACGAGGGTGGGCGTAATAGCAGGGAGTAGTTAAATTGTGGATGGAGAAATAGATTTGAACAACATGCCATAGCCACAGAGTGAAAGCGAACATGCCGGAGAAAAAAAAAAGAATGGACTTTGAGCAAAGCCCTTGCTCAAATGCTTACTTCTCATCTTAGCCTTTTATGAATAAAATGAGGCGAATATCACGAACCGGACCACCAGTTAAAAAATCGGGGCGGCACGAGTTGAGAAACTTTAGAGGTCTGAGATGAGTGAATGGATAATATACTAACTGAGAGGCAGCAAGGTTCCTTGCCAAGCAATTCAGAGAAAAACCTTAGGGGTGAAGGTAAGGAACATGTTAGGCTATCACGTTAAGAAGTGGTAGAGAGCTAGCTACACAAGGGCAACCACCAGTAGTAAGAGAAGAAGAAACTGAGGTAGTAGACTAGTTCAGCTCGAAAGATCAAAGGCAAGGGGAGCAGCCCCAAGAGGAGAAGCTAGTAGAGAGACAGGATGGGAGAAGAAATTTGAGAAACAAGCGACTACGAGTAGAACCCTGTCACACCAAATACCATATCCCTAGTGTTTGAGGAAGAATAAATTGGATAAGCAGTTTACTAAATTCATGGAAGTGTTTAAGAAACTGCATATCAACATTCCATTTGCAGATGCATTAGAACAAATGCCCAACTACGTCAAATTCATGAAGAATATGCTATCGAGAAAGAAGGTTATCAAAATTTGAGAGCGTTAAATCTTATTGAAGTCGTCTTTATACTTGGAGAAATTACCACGTAAAATTTGAAGGATCGGGCAACTTCACAATCCCCTGTAAGATAGGAACTTGATCTTCAAGGGAGCCCAATGTGACTTAGGAGCCAGTATTAACCTCATGCCTTTATCCATTTTCAAATGGTTGGGTTTAGGTGAAGCTAGACCTACTACAGTACCCCTTCAGCTGGCAGATAGATCATTGAAACATCCTCGGGAGTAAATAGAGTAATCATATTAAAGGTAGACAAGTTTATCTTCAAATTTGACTTCATGAGGTATTGTTAGACATGGGAAGAAGATAAGAAGGGTACCATCATCTTTGGGTAGACCATTTCTAGCGTACTTGTTTATGATTGATGTCTCGGAAAGCGAAGTGACCAAGAGTGCGGGATGATGGTCAGTTTAGTGTACTTAATGCGATGAGGCGTCAAACGAAAGAGCGTGCATGCTATGATAGAGAAGCGATACAAGGCTGTGTGCCTAGCTAGAGTGGTTTAGCCGACCCTTTGATGCCTTGTGAAGATACTAGGAAGAACTAAGTGAAGAGTAGAAGAGTATGTGAAGTGGATGGAATCCTTCGGCCAGAAGAGGAGGAAATATTATGAGCTGTGAAACATCGGACTTGATACGCCCGGTTGGCGACCACAAGTTGGAGCAAAAAGCCACTCCCAATCATGAGGTACATGTCTTTACCTAGGGGAATCCTGAAACCACAGGTTATCATATCGGCATCTCGCTTGTGTTGGAAGAAGAGAAGCTTTTGAGAGTGCTGAGCCTGGAGGCTCGCTACTGGGTGGTCTCACAGGCGATTTGAAGGATATGCCTCCGTGTGTATGCAGGATCCTATTAGAGGATGGGGCACAAACCATTAGTGGAAGCTCGGAGGGGGCTCGGTAGATAATGAAAGAGCGGTAAGAAAGGGTATTGAAGTGATTAGATGCATGAGTGATCTACCCCGTCTCGAATAGTTAGGTGGGTAAGCCCGGAGACTACGGGTTGTCCCAAGGGAGGGACCATAGTGATCACGATTTGAATAACTGCTGATACCTTTGCCCAGAAAATTACGGGTAGAAGTTTGCATAGACTCTTTGGAAATTAAATAGGAGCAGCCGAGAAAGATCATTTCCCACTTCCATTCTTGGATCAGATGCTTGACCCGCTGGCAGGGCATGAGTATTATTGTTTCTTAGACGTGTATTCGGGTTATAATCAAATCATATCGGAGGGCGAGAGAAAACAACATTTAGGTGCGTGTAGTGCGTTTGCTTTTGACCCAAATGCCCTTTGGGCTATGCATATAGAGCATGTTTCGGTAGCTACATGATATGTGCATATTCTTGAACATGGTCGAGAGAACAATTGAAGTGTTCATGGATGATTTCTACGTGCTGATAAGCGATAATTCACGGAGAACACAGGACGGACAACGATAAGATGTGGGAAACCCCGACCTTGTCTTCTGAATTAGGAAAAGTGTCACTTCATGGTGAAGAAGGCATTATCTTTGGGGCACGGATGTCAGAAAAGGAATCGAGGTAAATAAAGCGAGGTGGAAACAATAGAGGAAGCTACTACCCCGTCTTCGGTGAAAGGAATAAGGAGCTTTCAAGGTAGTGATTCTCTGAGAGATTCATAAAGTTTCTCCCAAATAGCTAAGCCCTTGTCAATCTGCTTGTTGAGGAGGGCTAAGTTTGATGATCGCAGCATGCGAAAGCGTTCTTGTTTCTCGAACGAAATTGATGTCGGCACCTGTGTAGTAGCCTTAGGACTTGAATCTTCCTTTTGGTAATGTGTGATCACGGTGACTACCTGATAGAGAGCGTGCTATCAGCAAAGGAAACATTCAGTTTATCATGCCTGAAGTAGGACGTTGAATGATCTTGTGGCGAACTATCTGACAACTGAAAAGACCTGGCTATTGTTTTGTGTTTGACAAGTTCAGTTGTACTTGGATAGTATGAGGGTGATGAATTGCACACATGAGCCATTCGACCATAAAATTACTTGATGACTAAGAAGGATCTGGCAAGGACTAATAAGGTGGGTGTTACTACTCCAGGAGTTCGACCTATAAATTAAAGATAAGAAAGGGGCTGAAAATCTAGTAGTCGACCATCTTTCACGATTGGAAGGTCGGTAAAAATTCAGTCAAATTATGATTCCTGATAGATGTATCTTAGCAATTGAAGACAAAGAGCCGATCTGTGGTTTGCGGATTTGTGAACTACTTGGTGGCCAGAGTGCTCCCACCATAATTTAGTTATCGGAAAGAGATTTTCGCCTGTTGAAATGCTATCTTGGGAGGAACCAAATCACTGTATAAACATGTACTGATGAATTGATAAGAAGATGTGTCCCAGAAGAGGAAATGGAAAGTATTCTAAATCATTGTCACGCTCTAGCATGTGGGGGCCACTTTGGGAAACAAGAATGTGCAAGTGCTTGTTCAGGATTCTATTGGCCCGCCTTATTCGAGGATGCACCTGTTTTTGTGTCCTGCTCATTGACAAATGCCAAAGAATGGGAAGCATATCAAAACGAGATGAACAACCTTTGCAACATATTTTAGAGGTAAAGTTGTTTAATATCTGGGGGATGGATTTTATGGGTCCTTTTCCTTCATCTTTCAGCAACCTATACATTCTCTTGGCCGTAGATTATGCTTCTAAATTGGTGGAGGCCATACCTACTCGAACTAATGATGCCAAAGTGGTAGTAAGTTTTCTCCGTTGTCATATATTCACGAGTTCGAACTCCAGCTGGCATTGATGCCAGATGAGAACATTTACGCAACAAGCTTCGTTGACAACATGTTGAGGAAATATGGTGACATCCGGTTTGTGCTGCATACCACCCGTAGGTAGCAGCGGCGAGTGTTGAACGGAGAAATCAAATCATCTTCAGAAAACAAATCAATGTTTCGAAAAAGATTGGGGCGAAAAGATGAATGTGCACTCTGGGCATATAGAACAGCATTCAAGACACCAATAGGAATGTCACCATTCAGGCTAGTGTTCAGGAAGCGCCAATCTTCAGATTGGTGGGCATAGAGCATCTTAGGTAACTAGGGTTGAGGAATAATGGATGAAAGTAAGATGTTGAAGCGAGAAAGCATGTTCTGACTCGATTGAATCGGAGGAGTCCACCTTGATGGGGCATACGAGAATGCAAAGATATACTCCAAGAAAAGAGATGGCACGGCCGATAAATATTTGCAAAGGAAAGAGTTTGAGGCGGGTGAAAGTTATCTTGACCACAGCTCCAGGCTGAGCTTTTCTTAGGAAATTAAAGTCGAGGTGGTTGGGACCCATTCTTTGTGACTCGGGTTTTTTTCATTATGGAGGGAGCATAAGTGTACCGGAGAAAGGAACCTTTAAGTTAACACACAACAATTAAAGTCGTACTTTGAGGTAGTTTCATCTTGTGACCAGGCCATACATCGAGCACACCAAAATAGAGGCCATACGGGAGTTTGTCTGGTCTTTGTAATCACCGGGAACATTGAGATTCGGGAAGTTGAACTAAACATTAAAACAAAGCCTTCACCAGAGCAACCAGCCTTTTTATGTTTTTCTTTTCGTAGTGTAGTTTTGAGTGTTTTGTTTTTTGGCATGTTTTTACATTTCTTTCCACACTTAAAGCCTTCTTTTTGGAACACATCAAAGCCTAATCGAAAATGTTTGTTTGTTTGTTTTAGGACAGGAATGCGACGGTAGAAGCTAGTTCAAGTCTCATTCTAAGTCTGCAGAGGAGGTTGGAACTTTATTGAGTTTCTAAGACTTAGAAGATTTTATGAGTGAGTGACAAACATCTGCATGGCATGTTGAAAGGAATTCGAAAACCGATCTCTCTCTGTCACATCGCGTCGTTGGGTTTCAACGTCGTGACGTTGGAGTCCCTAACATCGTGATGGCGACCAAATTTTGGGCCTTCTACGCCATCGCGTTGGCGTCCTTTCAACATGCTGGGGGCAGCCAGCGACGTTGAAACTTTCACCTTTATGAACATTCAGGCGTTGATCTCAGCGTCGCCGCGATTGACCAATACCAACTCTACGGAGCGTCGCTGACGTTGGCTAGGAACTTATTGTGACGTTACCTATTTTATCAGCGGCGTTCGTTCTTCTCATATCCAAAACCTGGGGAACCTTAACGGTGCTCAGTTTTGCAGTGCCTAGAAAACCTCGTCGAAGCTTGTCGTGATCACAGAAACCCCGAAACCCAGAACATTCCTAGACCCGAAGTACTAGTGCTCACTTTGGTTTGGAGATCTCGCCACGGTTTGGATTTAGGTGGGTGGAGTCCAAATTCAATTTGTATTGAAGTT
The DNA here is from genome assembly GCA_016808115.1 of Tetrastigma voinierianum. Classification (NCBI taxonomy): domain Eukaryota; kingdom Viridiplantae; phylum Streptophyta; class Magnoliopsida; order Vitales; family Vitaceae; genus Tetrastigma; species Tetrastigma voinierianum. Next base: position 49,888 of record JAEQBH010004895.1, on the reverse strand, counting down.
TTGGGGTGATTGTGCTAGAGGAAAGGGACATTAGGAGTGGTTGGTAGTGAAACATGGGATAGAGTCTTAGACAACCATCTCACCTCAGGTCTGAGCTAGGTGTTCGACGTTTTACTTGAAGTGAGTTTGGGAGGCTCATTGGCACTTTGATTGGTACAGTCTGCTGGTGTTAGGAGCCTGAGGAGGAGACGAAGAGGTGAGTCAAGAAGTTGACGGCCAGCCTCAGCTGACCACATCGGGAGTGCTGATGTGTGAAGTAGAGACGAAAAGATGACTCAAGAGAGTTAGATTGAGGAAACCCAGAGAACTACATTGTGGTGTGATCATGAAAATTTTGTCAATGAGGCGTGGCGAAATTGGCCTCATCTCAAAGAATAGGTCTTCTCATCAAAGGAGAAGAGGATTTCACTGCCTGATGACACCTTTGGCCAAAACAATTGAGCGAGGGATGGCGGGCGCGTATACGACCTGCGAGTCGGCTACCCGCAGTGTGAATGCGATTTTACGATCTCACTCCCATCTGCATAAAAATGGTTGAGGTGCGGGTTGTTGGTAGACTTGATTGCTGGAAGTCTATCAATCGGTACTATAACTGAGACCAGTTTAACCTTGAGGCTATGATAGGCTCAGCCAGGCATCGACTACCGGGTCCTTAGGATGTTGACTGCGGGCACGGTGGTGGAAACAGTGAAGGAGCGTTGTGCATGAGGCCGACAATTTGGCCTACATTCCTAGATTATGGCATCACATGCGTCTGTTGGGTAATGTGTGTGTGGTAACCAGAATTTGCTTTCAGCCGATGCCGTTATCCGGCACATTCCGCATTTGATGTTGGGCGGGTTATGGATGATCGCCAAATAACAAGGATGAAAAGATGAATCTCGGGCACCCCTTCCTTATTTACGGCCTATGCAAGCAAGCCGAGGTGCCCTTAGGATGTCAGGCTTTGGATTACACCCGAATCAAGCGATCTGTGATTAGAAAGACAAGCTAGAGTGTGCAATTTAGAGGAGATCATCTGAATGGGGAAATGGGCCCTCTGGGATGAGGATAGAGCGTATCTGTCACACCCCGATCCCGATCCGACCCGAATGGCGGATCCGAACCGAGTCCGGGGCGCGAGACTATCTACTAGGACTCTCATTGGCGGAGTTCTACCGAAAATTTGAACTTGGCCTGTGGGTATACAAACAATTGCTGTAATAACAAAAATCATTTACATATAGAAAAGAACTACCATCGGAGTGGTGTCCATCAAATCTATACATATCTTGGGTCCCGTTTGCATATACATACATCTAATACAGAAGAACATGAGTCGGCGGTGCGTTGAGCACCATCTGTTTGGCACCTTTCTATTGATGTGGGATGTCTGTCCTCCCCATCTTGTCTTTTGTACGTGCTACACGGATTGAACACGGTGCTAAGATTTATTGATGGAACATAAGCATGGACAACACCAATGTTATTTATCCTGACACCTTACATAATATGCATTTCATATATCCCAACCGCCTTCATAACTTTTGATTACTTATCATCTTTACATTCCTATTGCATATCAATCTTTTCGGATTACATGTTTTACGTCTTTGGCATATCTTCTATCGCCACTTTTCTTTGTATTCACATTAGCTGTCATCTTTACTTATCTCTATCGTTCTTAGAACTTGTGCCTTTCTATCATGTGGTGCTTAACATGTTCCATCTATTATTAGGTATGTCTATCATATGTTGTATCATTATGTTCCTATTAAATACATATCATTTTAATCTATTATCTTTCTAATGGTTCATATTACATAATACATTACGTACTGTCATATTCTTATATATATTACTTTCATGGTTATATCATCATGCCATTTGTTATGTTCTATTTTCATGTCTTGTATATCGTATCTGTTTCATATCTTTGTTTTCATGTCTTTGTCGTTTATGCATTCGTATCGCGTGTTCATGTACTCATTTCATATCTTGTTTTCCTATTTTACTTTTCATATTACTTTCTCTTTCTGTTAACTTTTGAATCATTTTACATTCTTATCATTTTCATATATCATGTGGATCGTATAATCTATTCTGAACTTATCAATATGCATGATCTTATGCTTTCATATCTATATGTATAGTTCACATGTCATATTCAAATCATTTGTTTATGTTTCTTGCATAAACCTTAGAAGTGGATAAAGGAAACTATAAGGTCCAGAGTATTTGTACTCATGTGCAACAGGTGGTCTCTGGGGCTTGAAGGCTATTTGTATCATTATGAGACAATGACCATCTAGGGCCGTGATGGTACGACCCCTTCGGGGCCAAGTGATCCCAAACGGGATCTATCTCATCGACAAACGGGGCCTCAATATCGAAATTATGTATTGCAGACTTGTTTTTCCTAATAAACAGTACCAATTTATCCCTACTACCCGGGTTCTAGCGGAACAATCCATGTATATTATGTTGATTACATATCTCATATTCCAGAATAATTATGGTCATCCAGTAATCATATGCGATATGTACAATCATTGTTCTATCTTTGCATTTTTCATCTCTCATATCTCACTTTACACATGTACATATACATATAACATGTCATATACTTATGTCATATTCTATACTTGTCATATACCGTAGCACTATATGTTCCTTACATATAATTTACATAGGCATATGCAATCTTATACTCTTATCATATCATGGTTCATTTAAAGTCATTTACACTTTTCTGTACACTATCTATAACCATGAATAACTATTGTTATCATGATTGTTTATGTAATATATACTATCATTACTTTAATCTGTATTCGTTCTCATATCTGTAGCTTCATATTACGGTTCTCATAGTTCGCTATAATACATATATTCCTATATTTTTATCATGCATGCATTTACTCATTATTATATTCATATATGCCTATCATTTGTGTACATGTACCAATTCCTGGTAACATCTTATATCTTGTTAACTTATATCTTCATGTACTTTATTAGACTATCATATCTTATGACATATACCATACATTTCTATACTTGTACTTTATCGGTATCCTATCTCATAGGGTACAGAACATAGACTTCTTTAATACCCTTAGAATTTTTCATCCAACCTATTTACCTTTTTATCATTTCTTTTCTTATCATGTATTCCAATTGACTTTACCCGACGTTATTACACTTGGTGACAATCATATTTTAGATGTATGCAAATGCCATGAAATAGCATATGGTTAGATTCTAGACTCAATGAGCTTTCCATAGAGTTCAAGAGTACCCAGCGAGTTCGAGACCCGAAGGTTATGACCTTAGAAGTTGGAGGTCACATGTAGTCACTCAGTAGAAGTGACCTGACTGGCGAGCTCGGTTTTGATACGAGTCTGATACCTACTACTCCTCCTCCAGAATATACAGATTGATTCTTGACTCAATGGGCTTTCCATAGAGTTCAAGAACACCAAAACGGAGTTCGGACGAAAGTTATGACCTTAGAGTTGGAGAATTAAATGCATTAGTCAAATCCTGAGCTGTAGAAGTGACCTGACTGACGAGCTTGGTCTAACACCTCGATCTGACATCTGCTATGCTTCACAGGCATATTAATGGATTCTTGACTCAATAGGCTTTCCATAGAGTCCAATAACACCTGAAACAGAGTTCGGACGAAGAAGTTATGACCTTCAATTGGAGATCATACGTAGTTAACCCAGTCGAGCGCTGGCTGAGCGCGAGATGGTAGGCGGCTGAGCCAGTCTAACACCTCGATATCACATCACGCTGTACTCCACGGGCATATGAATGGATTGGCCACCATGACTCAATGGGATTTCGTAGAGTCACAGAACACGAGAAGCGAGTTCGTTGAAAAGTTATGACCTGAGTTGGGAGGACATACGTGGATTAACCGTACGAAATTGACGCAGAATTTGGTGAGGCAGTCTAACGCTCGATGCGGCGCCTAATATCCTCTCGGACATATGAATGTATTCTTGACTCAATGGAACTTTCCATAGAGTCGAGAACGCAACGGAGTTGAGGAAGAAGGAGTTATGACACTTAGTTGGAGGTCGTCTGTAGTTAACGTAGGCGACGACTGGCCTCTCTACGAGGGATGAAGTTACGAGGCTGACCTCTGCTGACCTCACACACAAGATGAAATTCTAACCGGCCTACGAGGATGGGTTCTGTTGACCTTCTTGAGCCTCCCCTCTTGGATGGGAGGTCTACATCTTGAGCTCTTTTGCTCATTTAAACATTGAGTAAAGGCCCAATGCTTGATACCACAAGGGTTCGAATTGAAATTGGCTAGCATGTGAGTTCGATTGATGTGGGTACACAATTCTGAAGGAATTACTGCCAAATTCCCTTTATTTCTGACCCAAAAACCCGTTCTAAGGTCCGGCTACTGAGTATGATCAAAATAGGGAAATTTTCTTGGTTCAACTTGCAACTAGTCCTTTCCCATAACACATCTATAGAAGCCTTAGAGCTCTTCTCAACTCAGCCCCTAACAAAGAAATGGTTTAGGAGTTTCAAACCCAAACCATACTTTCGAGAAAAGGGTTCAAACCATGTATCTAAACTTTCTAGACCAAACTAGACTTCGCCTACTTAGCCTTATGGATTTAATACAAATGATAAGTAGTTACTTTAGCCACAGGCATTATCAAAATGCGCTGTGATCTTCTTTTCCTTTCATTGCTTTCTTATTTCTTTTCTCTTCCTTCTTCTTCTTCCTTTCTCTTCTCTTTTCTCTCTTATCTAGTTTTCTTTCTCTCTTTCTAAAGACGAAATGAATGTTATTTCAATCTTCCTTATTTGATCTTATCAGCTTCTTATTTCGACTTTCTAGGGAGGAAAGCTTATACATCCTTTCCTTCAAACCCTTGTCTCTTCATAATTTTCTTCGTATTTTATTCTAATCTTTCTTTTATTACTCTTTGATCTATCAGTATCTTATTACTCTTAATTTAACTTATGCATATTCCTACTTTGTATATAGACATTAAATTATTACCCTTAGGTCCTGAAATGGGTAAATTAATTTACCATAACTATGTATTAATTCCAAGTTCTTGCTTATTTATTTTTATCTTTATTTTATTCCCGAGATAAATATACTTTACTTTTATTATATCTAAACATGTTATAAAGCTGTTATGGTATAATTTGGGAGTATTCTGATGCTCCAGTCTAGGTTTGGGATCCTAACAGTAAGCACCCAGGAAGCCGACGGAGTCCTCCACTGAAACCCCGCCTGACCATCTCGGGAGGAGGGTTGGTCGATCCTTCCCTTCTGTTGGAGGAGGGACCCGGTCTGGGGACCTCAACATCGACTTGATGCGTCTTGGGATGGAACCAAAACCGCCGGTCCTCATCGACGGGATATCGATGCACTTCAGGTCGACATGCACACAGTCATGCACAACCAGGCAACCATCATCATGACCCGGCCCGGTCCATCCGGGAGAAGCGACTTGACTCCTCGCCTTTTCACATGCCACCTCCACCACCCACCCTGATGATCAGAGCAATCGGGAAGTTCACTCCACCCTCTCTTGCTATTCTATACACATTGAGAATCTTATAAGCTCTTGTTTGGGGGTGTGGGTGATCGGAGTGTTTATTTGTTTTTAAGTTTGAGTGTGTGCATTTTACGTGTTTATTTATGTGTTTCCTGTTTAGGGTTTCTTTGGTGTTTAATAATAGGTGTTTTAGCACAGTAATACATTTTTGTGTTTATTCATGTGTTTTTTTTTTTTTATTGAGGGTTACTGTTTGGAATTGTCTCGACTTTTAGGGTTGTGTTAGGTAAGTATGTGAGTGATGTCAAGTTGCTAATCAAGGATCCTTTTAACATCTTCAAATCTTTTCGAACTGCAAGTCTGAAGTCGAAAGGATCCATGGTTGTTAGATGCTCGGGAATTACATGTGTTGGATAGGTAGGGAGATAGTGAGTCACCTCACAGGTGTTCAAGACACCAATTCGATTAGTCACACCACACCCTTTTCACGTGATCTCGAGGTGTACTTACAGGCTGGGACCGGTGACTAATGTTGACCAGACCTTAGGGTTTCTAAACACCTAAGTGATGGGACACCTTAGAAAAGAGGATTGTCATCGAGCTGATTAAAAAAATAGAAGAAGAAGAAAAAGCAAGATAAAAAGAAAGGTATAGATAGAATAAGTGGGATCTTACGAGTCGAGATCTCGGGCATAATCGAGAGGCTTTTCAAAGAGCTCAATACCTTTGAACTGTTGATTTGGGAGTGCGTGATTGGCTGCAGTTGTAGGACGGAGGATGGAAGTTTTCACGCCTATGGCCCTTAGGTTTGGTTAGTGTTAAGGTGGGTGGGGAATTAAGAAGCTTGTGCCCTTAACCAACTAGTGGGGAGTCACAAGCAGATCCCGCTACAAGAACACTTAACATGACTTACGGGCACTAATTATTTCTTTCATGGTAAGAGTGAGTTAGTTTTGAATAAAGGGTGCGTTCTTGTAAATTCGAAGTAGTTGGGCTCATGACCTAAAGCAAGTTGAATTCTAAAGTGAAGTCTGAGAAAGCTAGGAGTTATATGCTAGAGTCAGTACATCAAATGCTACATAGACTTCTTTAGGAAGGCCATTGAGAAAAGCTAGAGGTTTGAATCACTTGTCATGAACCTTATTCAAACTGAATTCTTTCGAAAGTCGAACAACCTTAAGGATCTCTAATTTTACGAAACAAAGGCAGAGATTTGTGAGTCGGTTCATTTGATCCTTCTTTTGGCAACATGTACATCACACTCGTATTGTTGAGTTTTATATCGTGGCAGGCCAGCAGCGGTGTGTATAATGGTCTTTATGTACTCAGTGCACGTAGCCCCACAGTAATATATTAATACACTTAATGTACGGATATCGATCCACAGGGGAAGGTAAATTGACTACAGAGGTTACGCTTTTCGAACTTGATATGCGAATAATTGGATTCTGGGTAAAATTTAAGTAAAGGAAACTTCAACTAAACTATGATTCTAGTGAATTAATGGTGTTTAATAACTTCAGGGTTAAAATCTCCCTATCACGTTCAATGGATTACTTTTCTAGGAATCTGTTATTGATATATTTGTAATATGTCAATGGCGGGGTGATCTGCCTCACGAGATATCCTCTCTCGAGGTATATCAGCCTATCTAGTGAGATAGAATCGAGTACTATCTCTATCTCATTTCGGTATTCAATGCCTAAATATTTCTAACCTCAAGTACACCTTCGGGTTTGGAATATCTCTATTAACTTGAATCGGCTAAAAGTTTACTCTACGGATCCACGAATACCCTGTCTCTACGAATCTGGATATAGTGGAATTATGCTAACATTGGCCAGACATTGACATATAATTGAAATGCGGGTATGGGAGTAGATGTGACAAATTAATAACAACTGAATAACATGAGGATAAACTAAATCTGCATTTGTACATGAAAGCGAGGGTTGATGCTTGGCTCACAGAGAATCTAGTATAATGGAAGAAAAGATGAAATTGTTTAATAAAGAAAACATTGTTCTAAAATCCGAAAATATAGAAAAATGACGTTGAACTAAGGGCACTTCCTGAAGTCGGTGTCACTCTGCTCTCGAGAGCACATTGCCTCGGATTAAATGCAACACTCGGAGTCCTCCTCCATTTTGACCCCAATTGCTTTTTTTAATGATGAGGTGAATCTAGGGCTGACAGTCACGACGATGGGAGCTGTCGCGACGTGGGGACGTCGCGACGTGACAGGTACTTCATCGCCTTGTTCCCATTTGCTCCAAAATCTGCTTCCCGTTGCTGCTCTTTTCACTCCAATGCTCCTGCATTCACCAAAGACATCAACTCAGTATTCTAGTCACAAATTATAAAAATACTCTAAAATAAACAGGAAAATGGACGATGACGCAGAATAATATGAGTGTTTTAGGTACTTTCATCACACCCACAAACTTAGTTCTTGCTTGTCTCGAGCAAGGAAGCGAGCTCTAAACAGGACACACACGATGTAATGCCTGCAACACGACAGGTGATGCACATGCGAAAATGGGGATCGATTTGGATGACTCACATGCCCCTTTGTTTTGCTCAATGTTGTTGAGACTATCTACGAGATATTTGACTTTGGGTAAATTCGATTGAAGGAGATAGGTGGCCGGCTAGTGCATCAAATCCCATGGTATTGTGTACCCGAAATCCTATGTGCTTATAATGGTGACCTCAGGTATATGCCTGAGTTGGAAATTTGAAACTTAAACCAACTCTTTGTGGAAGAAGCTAGCTAGGAAAGGATGAGCACCCACATTATTCATGTTCTCATACTTGAAATTTTCTCGTACAAAAACACAATGGAAGAAGACCTAGTGCGAGAAGTTTTAGCGCGAGGTGTTTCTGCAGTAGCGGGGATCCATTCTGCGACTTCCACAGGTGGTTAAGGGCACCGGGCATTCAATTCCTTGAGCTTCACCGAGACACTCAATAAACTCAAAGGCCTAGGTTGCGTGGACAGTCCATCTTCGTCATGTAGTGAGGCGGTGAAGTCAATGACTCGGCGAGTTGGCTCGGGACATTAGGCTTTGATAGGCCTCGGACGATTTTGGGATTCAGTTGGTGATCCAGCTTATTCTAATACATATACTGTTTTTGTCTCTTTCTTTTCTTTTCATTTTTTTTTTATTGTTTTTGTACATTTTCTCTTTTTTGGTTCTGGGCTCTGATGAAATCTACTCTTGTTTTGAGTGGAGTGTCATCATGACTAATTGAATCTCTAGATTGGTGAACTTTAGTAGTTAGTTCAGCACCTATACACTTTCTGAAGTCATAGATATTGAGTGTGATAGGGTTTTTGAGAACTGGTTTCTTGACTACCCGGGATTGATTCTAGCCTTTTCAGCTTCATTCGAAAATCTAGTCACAGAGCATGACGAATGTATGCGAGTTGACAGTTTATAGTGAACTCGATCAGAGTGATCTGATTTTCCATGGCACACATGCATGCGATTTTCATTTTAGAATGTCCTAAAAATGCAAATCAAACAGCCCCAACTTGGAATACTGTGGCATGAAGTCTACGATGTAAAATAAACTGAAGAACTCAGAAAAACACCTAAATATCACGGACATACTAAGGAAATACTACCTCTTAAAACCAACCTGATAAAGCAAAACCTGAAACATAGTACCAGATCACCCAGTCACCCTAAACCGAAATATCGATTGTCCCCCTTTGTGCAAGAATCATTTATGGAGATGGAGACTCCCTGATATCACTGCGGTGGAATGGTGGATGAGTGATGGCGGACTGGCGGCGGGCCTGCATGAACTGCTCTTTCTTGTAGAATGATGGCACGATTGGCCGGAGCGTCGCATCGGCTTGAGCGCCTCCATATCCCGAGTAACGGATGGGTCTCGGCTCGAAATCGTCAGCGCTGGTGAGAGCACCGGGGTCATCAATATCGGGGGTAGGGAGGCAGCACGAGGCTGGCTGAGGTGGTGGTGGAGGTGGTGGAACAAAGTGGTGGTGGAGGTGGGTGAGACGGAGGCGGCCAAATGTCCTCTGGGTGTCACCGAGGAATCAAAGGCTTGATGTCCAGGGCTCGTCCTCGTCACGAGGCCGTGACCGAGTCGTAAACCTCGGGTTGCGGGACTGGGTGTGTCCTGGCTGGCCAAATATTGCCTTGTTCGGTGAAGCCGGGCTCATTGTGCCGTCGAGGGCGCGACTTCTTTACCTGAGCGATATCAGAAAGGTGCCCAGTTCATCTTATCCGGTTATGGAGGATGGCATCTCGATAACACATGACATGGAAATGGGATTGTATCTGGATAGTGTGAGAAGTTGAAGCGAAAGATTTTCTTTGAGAACGTCACCTCCACACGCGTCAATCTGATGGATAGGCGAGTGATGAAATGTTCAGGCAGGGTGCAGGCCAAATGCTTGGCGCGAAGTGACATAGCGCCGCTGTTGATCCTCCACTCACCGGCCTTTGGTGTCACCTTGGATGACCTGCATGGTAGTCGGGATGCTCATGGGTGATAAGGTCCGTGGGACATGCTCTGGAAACCATAGAAACTATTGATCGACTCGAGGCTGAAGTCGACAATACACCTCGCCTGACCTTTTGCGAGGACATGGGAGAGCGGGTTAGATAAATTCTCGAACTCACGCTCATTCTGTGAATGAGGGGTTGGCATAAGGCTGCGCCTTGCAGCCTCGATTGTCTTTCTAAAGAAATCATCAGAGTGGTGAGCGCCTCATAATGAGAAGGATCCGGTTTTAATTCGTGCCTATGGCAGATCCAGCGGCTCGCTGGTTATAAAGCGTGGGCCATCGAGCAGTCGAGATTCCTGTTAAGACCGAGCTCCGCAGCCGAAGCGACTTTATCTTGCCGGTTTATACTAACCTAGACAAAAAAAAAAAAATCAAACACCTAATGTACCACAATCAAACTAAATAACTACCTAAGGACTCCTTATTAACCCTAAATGGGACTACGGAGATCCTAAGGAACCTGATGACTCAAAATGAGGACCCTGGCTACCTCTGTTAGCAGAAAACTAACCGAGAAGCCCTAGACTCACGTGCCCAGAGGCTGGAATCGGGCACACGATTAATTGGGAATGCCACTATAAACTGAAAGCGGCACGAGAGGGTGACTTACGATTGTTGGCGGCGGTGGAAGGTCTCGGCCGGTGGGATGGAGCTTTCAGGCAGTCCGGGTGAAGGATGAGATGCTGGGGCCAGGGTTTCGATGGTAAGGTGGTGGTGAAGAGCCAAATGAGACTGTGGCAGGCAAAAGCGAGGGGTGCGTGGCGACATGCGAGGTGACGTCGACGTGACGGGTATAGCCAGCGGCGTCGCGGCGTGGTGTCTCACGTGCGCGACGTGTGAAGGGTATATTTAATCCACGTCGCGGCGTGTGAGAGGCTTTACCATTTGACGTGGCGACGTGAGAATTCGCTGACAGTGGAGTATTAAAATGATGTCGCGGCGTGAGAAGTCACGTCGCGTGCGAAGGGATGAAATTTTGGCGTCGACGTGTACTACAATCCGTCATGACGTGTGACCAGAAAAATGGCGTGTGGCGTGGCGGAGAAGGTCTCTGAGATTTATATGCTAACACCTCAATTTTAGGAACTCTCACTTGTAAACTTCCCTTTCGGACTTTGAACCTCTATGAGCCTCATTACCTACACCTCGGCTCTGAAATTAAACCAACAATGAAACACGATCATGGATGCATTTAGAAACGAAATTCTTTGAAAACAACAATGAGGCTGAACTTAAAACAAAGTTTAGAAGAAGAAAACGGGTTGCACTCCCAAGAAGCATGTGTTTAATGTCGTTGGCTCAGAATACTGAAACTCGATGTGATCGGGAACTCAGGCTCTGTGATCGTTGACTATACGCTAATAATGTTTATGTCGAAGGAATGACTTGCTTGCTGTGAAACTACGCCTCCATGGTACGGCTTCCAAGCGTTGGTGCTCACGTGAATGTACTTTTCTCAAGATGTGGGAAACTTACGCCTGTGAAAAGACCTTTGTTCTGAGTGAAGGTCAGGACCATCGAGACAAATTTCAGGAAAAAGCTTTAGTAGAATTGAATAGAAAGGACTTATTGTCAGTAGTGAATTCTTACGGTGATGTGCTTGTCGTGCAGGCCTGGTCTTCTCCTTATAAATCTGGCGTTCTCATATGTAGTTTGAACTCATCTAGCTCTTTGAGTTGGAGTGGTAGTTTTCACCGGCCAATCTTGTCACGTGTTGGGTTGTCAAGGTGGCCAAATAGGCCGTCTTGATCCTCTTGGAAGTGGCCAGCTTCCATAAACAAGTCTGAGCGGGGACATACCTAAAGGAGTTTTTAAATGCGGTCTTGAAGATGTGCCAAGGAGGCGCATCGTCTATCTTTTAGACCAATCCTTCTTATAGGTTGTTATTTGTCTTCTCGAGGATGTGCCAGTTCTGGATTTGGATACCTCACAGTTGCAGTTTGAATTGTGGGTGGTATGCAGAATGTCGATAATGTACCCGTACTTTTGCAAAACATTGTCTATTACCTTATTGCAATCATTTTCCATTATCTGTGATTAAAAAGCTCGAGGAGTTCCAAACGTGAGAATATGTTCTTTGTGAATTGAGCCACTGACCTTGGCATCATTGGTGCGTGTAGGGATTAAACACACCCACTTGAGACATAGTCGCGACAAGATGTACAAGATTGCTATATGATGCGGAAATGGTCCCATGAAATCGATCACCCATGAGTCGAACAACTCTACCTCGAATGGGATGCATGGGTGGCTCGTCCTTTACGAGATGTTCCCGTTCGTTGACATTTATCACGAGTGGAAAGCGAATTGATGAGCATCTTTAAATAAGGAAGGCCAATAAAAACCCGATTATGGGAACCTTAATTTCTTTGTTCTGCAGCCACCAAAGTGTCCACCACACGATAGAGTGTGACAATGGTTGAGAATCTTGGGCATTTCATCTTGAGCATCTCCTTATCACGATCGACTGGAGGTGTAAGATTGGCTCTTCCCAATAGTAATGCTTAAGGTGTGCGAAAAACCTTTTCTTCTTCTGATAGTTAAATTAGGAGATCACTTTGGCCACCAAATAGTTCTGTCTTTGCCAAACCAAAGGCGCCCTCTTGTCCTCGATAGCAAAAAGGTTTCTCGATGCGGAAATTAGTCATTCAACGGACATCGTCTACGGCCCGCTTCGGTCGCGAAAGGTGGTGCACGCCACTTCAAATTTTGATTGCCCTTCTTGTCATGATTTCTCGACAAACTCTTGCAACAGCGGGACCACCGAATCAATGCGGGTTTTGCATCTTTCTTGGTCATCAAAGTACTTAATGGCGAATGATCAGTGTGCACCACGACTTTGTTGCGATCAAATATGGCACGAATTTGCCGAAAGCAAAGACAATGGCTATGGATTCTTTCGGTAGTGGCATGAATTAATTGGCGTCATTCAAGAATCCTGCTTGAATAGTAAATCTGCACGAAAGATTTTCTCACCGTTTACGCCTGTGCGCCGTCGCATAATTAAGCGCACATCGCATCGACTCGAATGGAAAAAGACTGTCTGGAGCTATGATAGGGTGAGATCAACTTATCCTTGTCTGATGTAAAGCATGTACGCATTGGGATTAATTGAATGGGATCCACTGGAATAACAAATTAGACAATGGTTTGCCGCAATCATGAGAAATCCTTGATAAACGCATAAAATCGGCGCTAGCCTAGAAAACTTGGATCCCTTTCCTTTGAAGAAGGTGGAGTAGCTTCTCAATTGCTTCAATCTTCGCCCTATCTACCTCTATCCCTCTTCTTTGAGTCAAGTGTCCAGGACAATACCCTCTTGTACCATGAAGTAATACACTTTTCAAATTAGTACTAAATTGGTCTCTTCACATCTTGCTGGTCTGACTCTCAAATTTTAGACAATTGTCAAATGAATTTCCCATTGCGAAATCGTCCACTTGAAGATTTGTCGTCTTCTCTACCATGTGGAGAATATGGCCATCATGCATCGCTGAAAGGTACGGGTGCATTACTTACGGTCAAGGGCATGCCAGTGCGAATGTACCATAAGGACAAGTGAATGTTGTCTTCTCCCGATCTTGAGCTAAGCAATTTGATTATGTGGAGTATCGATAAAAAGCAATAGTATTCATAACCGGCTGTCGGTGACATCGATCTAGAAACGGCAATGGAAAGTGGTCTTTTGGTAGCCTTGTGACCAGATGTCAATCTGAGCTCCATGGTGTAGCTGTTCTAGACGCGGTAGATGTTGTTTTGATCCGATGGCGAGTTGTTCCTCCGCTTCTTGACACTACGAGCGGGTGATCCATGCAGCATGCGAAATGGGGTAAATCACCCGGTGTCTAGCCATTTAAAACCTCTTTCAGGACTACTTCCTTCATTAACCGGGTTTAACCTCATTGCGCTTCAACGACGGTTTATGTCCATCTTCACAGTAAAATACGATGCATGCAGCTAGAGAGGCCCGAATCCCTTTGATCTGACTAGAGACCATCAGAGTGCATGTTGTGATCTCTCGAAAGGACCCTCAATAACTTCACCTCTTCCTCTAGTGCGAGTCAAGATCTTTGGATAATCGCAGGTGGCGTAGATTGCCCCGAGGTATGCATGCTTGAATGGTAGGTGGGGTTTTGTTCCATCTTAGGTGGTTGCTCGACCGATGGGACCGACGTTTTAACTCCTTAGCCCGGAGGTTCGAAGTATTTTTAGTCTATTGTGTCGAAGAGGTCCATCCATTTAACGTATTCTTACGCTTTCGTCCTCGGGGTTCTCGGATTCATTACTGTAAATTTGATCTCGAGGGTCGATATGCAATTTGGTTGAACCTTTATAGCCTCTATATATGCGACCATGAAGCAAGTATCACTTTACTATTTGGGTGTCTCACTTGCCTGAAGACATTGAATTTTACTTCTTCTTCCTTTGTACTCTTAGTTTCGGGTTCGCCCCTCTTGCATGTGATCATTTGCCACCCTTGAGTTCTTGAAAGGTCTTCCCCGAAATAATCGGTATTTCTTATCTTCCTCCATGTCTAAAACTATGAAATACTCTTTGGAAAGATAAACTTGTCGACACCTTTACTAAGACATCTTCTATTATCCCTCTCGGATGCTTGAATCTCTGTAGCTGACGTGTTTGTGTAGTCGGACAGACTTCTCTAATCAAACGACTTAAAAAAGATGGATAAGGGCATAAGATTAATCTTGGCACCCAAATCACACAGCGCTCTCAAAAAATAGCATTTCCAATTGTGGGATAGTGAAAGCACTTTTGGATCTTTGAGCCACGTGATAGCTTCCTCTGCGAAGGATGTACGCATTCCTCGAGTTAAGTTCTGAGTCTGAAGTCTGCTAATCTTCTCTTCGAGACAAAATGTCTTTCATGAACTTTACTTAACTAGGCATTTGCTCTAGGGCATCAATGAATGGAATGTTATATGCGACTTTTTGAAAACATCCATAGACCGTGAATTGCTTATCAGATTTATGCTTCTTGAGGCGTTGTGGGTAAGGGACCGGTATCTTGGCCTTTGCTTCACTAGAGGTCTCACGCTGGTATTTCTCCTGTGTTGTTCTTTCTTGCATCATCTTCAGATTACATTGGGTGATCTCATGAGTCTCTAAGCGCTCCCGATTGGGGTTGCACTTGTGATTAGGTCTCTCTGACTTCTCGGCGTGAAGCCCCTTTAACGTCTTTCGTGTCTTCTTGGGTTTACCTGCGAATTGCTCGGCAAGAACCAGGTTGCCTTCGTAAGTAAGCTGCCATTTTAGCCCATTTGTGCCTCCAAACTCATGAGTTGTCTTTGCTTGATTGTTCAGCTGGGTTACTCTTCTTTGCATGTTCGCCTTAGTCTCATTCATAAGCGGAATCACAGTTAACATCGTCGTAGAGCTTGCTCACAATCCGACTTCTTTTCGGTGGTTCATTAGCTCGATTTGATGGCATATTGTTACGGTTGTCGCCATCCATACCCTTGATTGTTTGATTATTAAGTTACGATTATTCGCCACCCTTGTCCACGATTAAGATTAAGTGGCTGTTACCCCGATACGGTCCTTCTTTGCTTTGTGATTGATTCACGGTCTGACCTCGATCGTCTTGGGCTTGCTCCTTGTGGGGTTTCACGTGACATTCTACACTACTATCTTTGTCCTCACATAATTCACCTGACTCCATGGGTGGTCGTATCGCATGTCTTGTTCCTGCTGCTATTTAGGCTGTTTAGTCAAGTGAGCCACATGATTTACCGGATTGTTGAGGACTTCATTAATGCAATGCCACCACCGTGTTTGCGGTGTAGCCTTCTCTCCTAGGCCAGCGATTAGTGTTGGTTGCAGCATCTTCCAATATCTCCTATCGCACAGTCTTGTGGTTTTGTATTGATGATCCTCCGGCTGAGGCATCTTATCATTGTTCGAGTTGTATTTCTCAGACCATTGTAGAAGGTGTGGACTTGCATCCATCTGGTTAGTCGGTGGTGAGGACACTTCCTCAATAATTCATGGAACCTGTCCCATGCCTCTGCTAGGTTCTCCCCCTCTAGTTGACCAAACGTATTGATCTCTTGCACAAGTTGTGCAATCTTCGAAGGTGGAAAGAACGAGTCGAAACTTTGTACCAACTACGTTTCCATGTAATGTGGAGTCACACGGTGGCTGGTAGGTGTTGATGTAACTCATCAGTGAAAGTGGGAATACTTGAAGTAATCTTAGGGCTTCTTGTTAACTCAGTTGTACTTGATGGTATCGCAAACTTGGGGAAGTTAGTCAAATGCATGTTAGTTCGTGGGGTAGTCCATGGAACAATATGTTATGAAGCATCTATTGTGTGACTGACTTCAATTCGAAATTGTTTACTTGAATCGGTGGCCGTCTGATCGCTGTCTGAACAACTGTTGGTGGTAAAACAAACTCATCTAATAGCATGTAAGGATCGTCTGGTTGTATAAATGGCACGGGCGCAGTTCTATTTACGCTACGTAGTTCGGTTGTTCCAGCGCCCGAAATCTTGTTCTTCGGTGTTTCCGCGGCTATTGAAGTTCTAATGCGTTACATTCTCTGTTCTCGTGCAATCTGTGCGAAGTCTTTACGGCTCGGGATCCACCTGAGTGTTGATTAATTCGATTTTCTTGTCGCATGTACTCTTTGAAACACATCTTTGCAATAACATGAGCTAACAAAACTGATTACAGCACTTGTAAAAATAACAAAGTAAAGAAAAATTCAGATACTATCTATGTGCTCACTTCTCTATATCAATTTAAACCTTTCCGACATGGCGCCAAAGCAGCCCGGTAAGCGGTGTGTATAATGAATGCTATGTGCGCAAGTGCACGCGTAGCCCCAGTAATATAGTGTACTTAATGCTCAGGATATCGATCCACGGGAAAGGTAAATTGACTACGGAGGTTACGCTTTTCGGACAATATCGAATAATTGATTCTAAGAATTAAAATTTAAGTAAGGAAACCCGGCTAAACTATTGATTCTAGTGAATTAATGGTGTTAACGCCCTAGGAGTTAAATCTCCCTATCACGTTCAATGGATTACTTTTCTAAAGATCTTTTGTTATTCAATATATTTGTAATATGTCAATGGCGAGGTGATCTTGCCTATGAGATATCTCTCTGAGATATATCCACCCTATCTAGTGAATAGAATCAGTATATCTCTATCTCGACTCGGTATTAAGAAATGCCTAAATGTTCTAACCTCAAATGCCACCTTCGGGTTGAACCATCTCTAATGCTTAGAATCGGCTAAAGGCTACTCTACCCCGGATCCTGAATACCCTCATCTCTGAATCTCGGATCTCGGTGCGATTATGCTAACATTGGCCAGACATTGACATATAATTGAAATGCAGTTATGGAGTAGATGTGACAAATTCATGTGGCCCCGAATAACATGAAAGATCAAACTTTAATCCATTGTACATGTGGGGTTTGATGTAACCAGAAAGAGATCTAGAACATAATGGAAGAAAGATGAAATTGTTTAATAAAGAAAACATTGTTCTAAAATCCGAAAATATCAGAAAAATGAAAAGCGTTGTTGGCCTTCACCGGTGATTGTCACTCTGCTCTCGAGCATTGCCTGGTTAAATGCGCCTCCCGAATCCTCCTCCGTGCGAGCTGTTTGCTTTTAATGATGAGGCGATCTCGGCGGCGTCGCGGCGTGGAAACGTCGCGGCGTAAAACATCAGCGGCGTGGCCAATTACTTCATCGCCTTGTTCCCATTTGCTCCAAAATCGCTTCCGTTCTTTGCTCTTGCCCAATGCTCTGCGTTCACAAGGTATCAACTTCGATATTCTAGTCACCAAAAATTATAAAAATACTCTAAAACAAAACGGAAAAATGGGCGGTAGCGAAAATAATAGTGTTTAGGCACTCATCATATATTATTTTCTTGTGTGTCTGGTTTAGAGTATGTTTCTTACTTGGGGACAAACAAGAAGCTAAGTTTGGGGGTGTGATGAGTGTTTAAAACACTCATGTCATACTCGCATCTTTACTACGCTTTAGTTTTATTTTATATATTAATAAATTGCATTGTACTTGTCTTGATTTTGGGTCTTTTGTGCATTCTGGTAGAAAATGGTAGTTTGAAGCTTTTGGAAATGTGAAGAAGAGAAGAAGAATTGAAGACCCGTGACAGCGTCATGACGTTCGGTATTGTGACATTGCAACGTCGCGACCTTTGGTCAGCATAAGTTAAAGTCAAAGAAGCGACAACAGCCATAGCGTTCCAAGGTGCGTAAGCGTTTCATGATTCCTACATCAGAATTATAAAAAGCATGAGAGACCCAATTTTTGAGGTATCGAGCGACGTATGGTCGAGGAGCGGAACACGAAGTAGGAGCGACCCGAGAGATCATAAAAACTCGTGTCTTTGTATTTCTCTTCTCAAAACTATCAATGATTTATAGAATTTAATAGCATAATAATTTTCATTGTAATTCACAGATTTATTTCTAGGTTTTGTTGAACCACACTTTCACGATTAATATGGATTAGAGTTTAATTCTATTTTGTTCAGTTTATTCATGAGTTATATCGAATTGCTTTATATATGTGGTTTATTTTCATGGTAATGTTTGGCCAACATTGACATGATCTTGCTGGGTATCCAAGATCAAGAGATAAGGACTCCTAAGGATCTAAGTAGAGCGACACTTGGTCAATCGGTGAATAGAGATATCTCGGTTCCGAGTGTGGCAATTAGGGTTTGAGCATTTAAGCATTTGAAGTCCAGGGTCGAGGATAGAGATCATGGCAAATGCGGCGAAATAGAGGCGGATGTCTATAGGATATCGTAGGCAAGATCCACCGTCAGCGAGAATTCATTAATAGAAATTTGGATAATAATTTCTAGGTAATAGTCCATCAGATGTCGCGGGCGAAACCACACAGTTTTCTAAGCGTATTTCACAAGTTATTTAGATTTAGTTTTAATTCTCTACATTAATTAGAAATTCATTGAGAGTTTAAGTTCAGATAATATCGTAGGGCCAATTCCAGTAGTCAATGCACTTCTCCCTATGGATCGATATCCATACTTAGGTACACTATATTACTTTATACGACGCGTGCACTTTACAAATCACATATCTAAAGCTTTTTATGCTCATCTGTGTCTTAGAATAGAGCCTATAGGCGCCGCTATCGTTGTCCACCGATTTGCACGGGTTAATCTGCAGCCTTCAAATCCATCCACCCCTCGGACATAAACTGTGGTGCCAACCCGAAACCATAGGTTGGAATGAAATTCCCTAACAAACGGGGTTATCCTGGGTTAGGGATGCACATAAAATGTAGTCCAACCCCTCTCTTAGATCATGAAGTTGAAGTAAACGTTTGAGTCAGGGATACCATGCTCTGCGACGAATGTCCGGTTGTAGAGGGACTCATGGTATAACTTCTCCACCTCCTGGGTGATAAACTTCTCAGGATTTTCAGGAGAAGCGAAGGTGCATGGGAGCTCGAGCTTGTCCTCTTCCTCTTCTCTGGAATGGTTTTCTTCGGAGCCATAGAGGAAGAAAGATAGAGCAAATCTGGCTTGGAAATCATGAGTTCTTGGAGTGGAAAAACCGAGAAAAAATGAAATGAACAAAAATAAAGTTCATTGGCTTATAAAGTTCCCCATCAGCGGGTCTCTTCGCCTCGGTGAAGCTTCTTTCTCATTGGCAAACAGGCTTGAATGTGGAAAGACGCGAGAGGTTCACCTCGACAAAGGGCTCTTCGCCTTAGTGAACTCGAGGGCATACCAAACAAGGCTTTAGGTTCGCCTCGACGAAGAGCTCTTCGCCTTGGCGAACCCTAGAGCTTGTTTAAAGTGGGACTTGTATTCGCCTCGGTGAAGGTTTCCTTTTATAGCGAACACCTTCGCGCCGGCGAGGTTTTTCCTTCTCCTCGGCAAACCAGGGCTTCTCAGTATAACGGGCTCGTCTTGGCAAGCAGGTCTTCTCTCGCGGGCTTAGAGTGGGTTCCTCAGGGTGCCTTGCTAGGTCTTCCACACTTAGCTTTGCCAAAACTTCTTTAAGTTTTGCACATCAAGTGAATTTATGAATCTTCTTTTGAAAAATACCAATGGTTTTCACACAAATTTCTTGTTCCTCCCAAAGTTCTATTTCAACATATTAGCCAGGCCTCCTTCTTTCACTTGAACCTCGAACACTTTCGACACCGTCAGCAAAACAAAACAAACGAGAATCCCCAAAAATATAATCCAAATTCATTAGAAAGAAATAAAACAAAATAAGAAAATAAAAGAAATTGCGAGGTTCTTACAAAACTTAGGTTGCCTTCTATGAAGTGTTATATTTAGTGTTGATAGCTCGACGAAGTCGTGTTGCACGGCAGTGTTGTACCATGAGGACGAGAAGATTATACATCGATATAGTTCAATTTAATTAATAATTTCCTTTAAATAAATGCTTCAACCTCTGGCCATTGACATTGAACTCTTGACCATTTTTACTGTTTTGCACCTATTTACGACAAATGGAGTTCTGATGTGATTGGGGTCAGAGACCATCTTGATCTCAGCACTTTTGAGGAATAGCTTTAGTCACGGAGTTGAAAATCAGATTTGTCACCCACCTTGAACTCTTTCCTCAACAAGTGCTTGTCATGCCATCTTTTAGTCTTCTCCTTATAGATCTTTGCATTTTTATATGAATCATTGCGCATTTCCTCAAGTTCATTCAATTGAAGGAGCCTTTTCCCACCAACTTCTTTGAGGTTGAAATTGAGGTTCCTTATCTCCCACATTGCTCAGTGTTCTAACTCCAAAGGTAAATGGCACGGTTTTCCAAAGATTAATCGAAAGGGGGCCATGCCAATTAAAATTTTGAAGGCAATCCTATATGCCCATAGAGCATCATCTAACTTCTTCGACCAATTCTTCCTATATGAACTTACCGTTTTTCCAATATTGCTTTGATTTCTCGATTTGAAATTTATGTTTGCCCAATGGATAGTGGATGATATAGGAGACTCTTTGCATGTCGTACATTATACTTCCCCAACAAAGAGGCAAAGACTCTATTGTAGAAATGGCTCCCTTCATCACTGAGAATACAGGAGCACAAAGGCAGGTGAGATATTTTATGAGCGAATTACACCATTATTTTAGCATCATTTTTTCTTTGTGTAGTGCCACCACCCATTCAAACATAGTCGACAGCAAGAAGGATATACAATTTCCCAAATAAAGAAGGAAATGGTCCCATGAAATCAATGCCCCATACATCAAAAATTTCTACTTCTTGAATGTTGTTTAGGGGCATTTCATTTCTTCTAGAAATATTACCCTCTCTAACATCTATCACAGTTCTAAACGTGTTGATGAGAGTCCCTAAACAAGTTGGGCCAAAAAAATCCATACTTAAGCACTTTTTGAGCTGTCTTTTGGCTTCCAAAGTGTCCTCCATATGGGAAAAGTGGCACTTGGATAGGATTTCCAATTGTTCCTCTTGAGGTACACGTCTTCCCATTACTTGGTCTAGGCATCATTTAAAGAGTAATGGGTCGTCCCATTGATATAGCTTGACATCATGTAAGAATTTCTTCTTCTATTGAGAACTAAGCCTAGGGGGTAACACATTGCATGCCAAATAGTTGACAAAATCTGCATACCATGGCAAATGAGCTTCCATCACTAGCAATTGCTCATCCTGGAACGATTCCTCCAATCTAAATGCGGTCTCAGTTCCATATCGATTCGAGGAGATAGGTGATGCAACTACAGCATTTTCACTACCTCTCTTGTCTTTAATTTCCATAGCGAACTCTTGAAGCAGTAAAACCCAGTGAATTAATCTTTGTTTGGCCTCATTTTTCATCACTTGAATCTCTTAGGGTGTCACATGGTCCGTGTAGAGAGTCGCCTTGGAGCTAAGTATGTCTGATCTGAACTTGTCACAATGCACTCTTGCTGCTTCTAACATCTATAGTTGTGTAAATCTCTTGAGCCTCATTCAACATTTTACTCACATAATATATGGGCCTGAAGATGTTCTCTCACCTTTGTCCCAAAACAGCCCTAACTTCATAATCATTGGTGTCGCACATTATCTCAAAAGGTTCCCAATTTGGTGCAACAACAATGGGTGCTTCGATCGGTTTGTTCTTTATTTCCTCAAATGTTATCATCTCAAACTATCAAACTTTGAATACTCGCATCTTTCCAACAATTTACATAGTGGTTTTGCGATTTTTGAGAAATCTTTGATGAATCTTCGAAAGAAACCTGCATGCCCTAAGAAACTGCGAACACCTCGCACTATGGTGGGTGGGGTAAGGGTTTGGATTGTTGCTATCTTTGCTTTATCCACTTCCAACCCTTTGGAGGTGATAAGGTGTCCAAGCACGATGCCTTCTTGCACCATGAAATGGCACTTCTCCTAGTTCAAAACTAGATTTGTCTCTCAGCATCTTTGTAGAACCACTTTAAGATTGGTCAGGCAATTATCATATGAGCATCCATACACGGAAAAATCATCCATGAAAACTTCCATGATTTTTCTATAAATAAAAAATGGCGGTCATGCATCACGACATGTGGTTGGCGCATTGCAGCCAACGACATTATTTTGAAGGCTAATGTCCCATAGACATGAAGGTTATCTTCTCTTGGTCTCAGAATCTTATAATGCGGATTGTATCTGAATAGCCATCTAGGAAGCGATAGTGAGAGTGTCCACATGATCGATCTAGCGTCGATCGAAAAGGGGAGAGGATAATGATCCTTGAGTTGCATTGTTGAGCTTTCTATAGTCAATATACTCTCCATCCTATGGCTATCACGAGTGGAAAGAAACTCGTTTTCTCATTAGAACCTGATCATCCCTCCCATTTTCGGCACACACTGAACGGGACTCACCCAAGGGCTATCGAAAATAGAATATATGAATCCAGCCTTAAGCCATTTTAGAACTTCCTTTTTCACGACTTCCTTCATTGCAAGGTTTAACCCCCTTTGATGCTCAATAGATGGAGCATGATCTTCTTCCATCATTATGCATATATGGAGGGAGCGATTCCTTGATGTCTTCTATAGACCCACGCAAATGTCTGCGAATTCCTTTCAATCACACCTAACAATTTTAACCTCCATATCATTGTCCAACTTTGAAGATATAATTATCTAATAGGTCAGATCCCAAAATGCGTAATTAAGGCCCTTCTGTAATTCCTTTAGCACTGGACCATCCGAAGTCTTTCTCTCTTCTTCTAAAACTGATTCTTCTTCATTTTCTTGAAGAGCAAGTATTGTTTCGATCAATTCCGGCGGATGATAGATTCATCACCTATGACATTGTGGGTGCGATTTTGTCAAGCATTGCCTGCGGCCGTTTCAAAATCATATAGCACATCATCTTCGCATGAATCAAAGCAGCCAATCCTCACGCAACTTGCATTTTTGGGCACTGGAATTCCATGCTTTTATACGGATTAAACTTCACTTGGTCTTCACCCATTCTCAGTGTTAATTCCCCATTCTTCATATCGATGAGTGCTTGCCCAGTGGCGAGAAACGGTCTTCCCAAGATTATCAGTGTCACCCTATCTTCCTCCATACCTAAAACCACAAAATCCATAGGAAAGATGAATTTATCAACCTTCACTAAAACATCCTCGATAATGCCCTTCGAAAAGGTCAAAGATCTATTAGCCATTTAAAGTGATAAAGCTGTAGGTGTAATCTCCCCCAAATTCAACTTTTTAGCCACTAAAAATGGCATCAAATTTATGTCATTTCAAGATCACATAATGCCCATCAATGTGTGCTCTTAATGATGCAAGTGATAGTAAAACTACCCGGATCTTTGAGTTTCTCTGGGAGCTTCTACTGAATGATTATGCTGCAATTTTTAGTCAAATTTACTATCCCATATGCCTCTAAATTTTTCTTATTGCTCATTATCTCCTTCATGAATTTTACATAGTTAGGCATATGAGCCAACGCATCGGCAAATGGGATGTTGATCTCAAGTTTCTTAAACATGTTTAGAAACTTAGCAAACCTGCTCATCCAAATTGCTTTAGAAACCTTTGGGGAAAAGGTAAGGGTGGAGTGTACACATGAGTGTTATCTGGAAAGGTCATTCTTTCTAGGACAACTTCATCAGATTTTTTTTCCTTTCCCTTGTTGTTCAACTTAACTCCCACTTTGTTCTCTCATTTTATTTTTCTTCAACTTCCGCATTGCCAAGGCTCCACTCGCTGCTTTCATCCTTCTCGGGGCTCATCCACTTCTTCCCACTTCTTAAGGTTACGACCATGCATTGCTTCAGGTTTTTCTCTGTCACTCAGAAAGGATTTTGGCAGATTCTCTCTGATGGGCTATTAGTGAGCGTGTAAAAGTTAGTAAAAATGCGGCCGTGCGCTCAAGTATACGTAGACGAAAGCCCACGCAATGTAATGGCGTGAAGTTGCTGTCGCTCCCACTGAGAGAAGCTGCATAAGTACTGATCTAGTGCCCTAGACAACATTTGATCCAAATTCCAGCGAATTATGAATAAATCAACTAAATTAAGAAAATACCCTAATCTTAAAGTTTCACAGTTGTAATATGAGAAAAACTCTAAAATGGTTTCGGCCTCTCTCTTCGCCTACCGCACTTCACGGATTTCACCTAAATAAAGGCATTTATTTAATATTCATATGATTTATGTTATGTGTTGATCGTGGCTTCACAGTTATTCTCGAGATATAAACTCCGCCATTTCGTTAGGTATGTGACACTTCTCGCTTCAACCCGTCGACTCGAGATGCATGAAAGTGAAACCCTTGTGCTACACCCTTGAATGCTGGATATCTCTATTCCCAGATTGGACTGCTGTTTCTACTCATGTCCCTATGAGTCATCTTCTCTCGATATCATACTCCTAGCATTAGCATGTCAGCACCGTCAAATCATACGATGTGATTAAATTCAGGAGTAAAACAACCATAGGAATTCATATCGATATTAAATAAAACACAATCAAAGTATTAATCCATAATGGTACGGTTAGGGTTGACAAAACCCTAAAGAGAAAAGTTAGTTCATAGTGATTTTCATTACAAACTGAAAGATTTCCTACATCATACGAATTAGAGGAAGAAATACAAAAGAAGTCGCTCGCGGGATCTCCGACTGCCTTCACTAATCTCTCTATCCGTCTCGCTTCTTCAGTATGTCCCCCGCTTGCGTTTCTAAATCGTTGTCCTTTATATCTCTGTAACCCTCGCCCATCAATGGCCTAAAAAGTCAGATTTTTCAAGCTCCCATTTTGAATGGGAAACGTCTCTATGCAGCGGCGAAGGGGGCTTTGCCGCGGCGTACCTAAGGCGACTAACATCTTGCCTTCAAGTTCGCTACTATTGCAGACTCCCTTGCTGTCAAGGCTTTCGCCGCAAATGGGCCCTCACCGCCGCATACCACCCGAGACAACCTACTACACTTCTGCCATTTCGCTTTCGTTCCTTCCTTCTATTGTTAGCTTCCTTTTTTATTCCGCCGATTTCGCCATGTTCTATGAAATATCATATATAGGGATTAGCGCAATATCAACGAATATGAATGTGAATCATGCAAATTGAGCTATAAAAGCACATAGAAATTGTACTGTAATGTATGCATGATTCCCTCTTATCACTCTCTCAAAGATTGACCCAATTGTCCCATCTGAGTTTCTAGATTTTTCAAAGATGCTCCCAACCTGACTTGATTCATCTCCATATTCTTAATGCATGTACCAATATTAGCCTGGCTATGCTCCAGATTTTTCATGCAAGTTCCCATGGTATTTTGAATACCTTCCATGCTCTTCATTACATTTCTCATCACAACTTGACCATTTTCCAACTGAGTGATTCTAGTGTCGATCGACTTCTTCATATCATTTATCACTAGCAAAACTTCAATGGGGCTGATCGTCTTGTATCGCTTTTTGATAACCTGAGCTCGAATCTCCTTGTTCCAAAAACCTGAGGTCATGGTATCATGACCAGTAGGTCTATGAGGAACTATGGGTTGATTGCTATAAGAGAAGCTCTCATGATTCCTTAACCCTGGATGATAAAAGCACCTTGTGCTTGCATATATGCGATTTCCCCAATAGTCAGCTATTTTAGAGCTTATTGATTTAATCTCGCCATCAAGGCTTCAAACTTAGCCTCCAAAGACGACATTCTCTCTACCTCATGCAGTCCCCCTTGTTTTCTTCCATCACCTCTCTCAAAAGGAGGTTGGTAATTATTCTTGGACAATTCTTCAAACATTAAGTCAATTCTTGATCAAGCTTACAGGATCGAACTCCCACATGCTGCGTCCACTAGTGCCTTGGTCGAATAGTTAAGACCATTATAGAATATTTGCACTTGAGCACTTAGCTCATATCCATGTTGTGGACATTTCCTCAACAATTCTTTGAATCTATCCCATGCATCATATAGTGTCTCTTGTTCTCCTTGTCAAAATTGTGTGATAGCCGCTTTCAAATGAGAAGTCAACTGAGGTGGAAAAAATTTCATCAAGAATACCTCCACTAAAGCTCCCTAAGTATCTATTGATCCCGGCATTAGATTGTGGAACCAATTTCTTGCTTTATCCCTTAGTGAAAAAGGAAAAAGCTTCAGCTTAATCACATTGTGGTCCACTTCATTCATCTTTATAGTGCCACACAATTGTAAGAAGTTTGAAAAGTGCCCATTGAGATCTTCTGAAAGGCTGCCCCCAAATTGTTGTTGTTGAACCATAGAGATCAATGCAGATTTCAACTCAAAATTATTAGCATCTATAAGTTGATGTCAAATCCCTTAATATTCTTCATTCATCATGGGCCTCCAGCAGTCACCTAGTGTCGGTTCCTGAATTCCAGGCATCTCATTGTGGTCCAATTGACCCTCATTGAATCTATCAATACTCTCAACTTTCGTCTTTGTATTATCGACCTTGATCTTCTTAAGTTTAAACAACGTTCTCTCTATTTCAGGATCAAACATGATAACTTCGAGTGGACAACCATTGCATAAAAGTTAGTACCTTAAATCGAGAACATCAGCACAGGAAAGTAAGTAGCGTGAATACAAAATATAATCAATAATCGAAACTAACCTTGAAAAATGAAAAGAAATAGACTAAGATTTCTGCACAAATAATTTTTACTCAGAAGTAATAAATGCCTTTTCTTCGGAATATTAATCTATTCCACTTCGTCGTCTCTTCCCTAGCAATGACGCCTAAAACTTGTTCGATTGTTTTTGTTTATATAAAAGTTTGGTTATAAGCAACATAATCCGTAAGTGCAAGGATCACAAGTAATATAGCGGTTTTCAAATTAAAAACCTGGTATGTCGAACCCACATAGATTAGATGGTTTAAGTGGGGATGAAGAGATGGTTTAAGTAGAGATTAAGTACCCGGGCTACTCGAGAATTTTACTATTTAAGCGAATTGAATTAGTTGTGATTGATTGTTCACTAAAAAATGAAACTAAGTTAAACTAAAAATCTACTCTAAAAGATTATCAAATAGTTGGGTTAAGTTGTAAGAAGAAACTTTAAGGAATAACACTAGGGTCGGTTGTTTCCACTGGTGCATTTATGACTTATGTTCATTAAGTGCTGATTAAGTGAAGATACTTTTGTGTTTACCCAAGGAACTCTATATGAGGTTCTCTCTTTCGAGTCTCACCTCAATTTCTCACATCTAATCCCTGTTCTCTTTTCAGTCCATCTAGGTCAAACAATGTGTTACTTGTTCTAAGGTAAATCAATCATAGGGAATTTCCATTGGTCACCTCTCGGTCCATGCAATGAAATTTCTCGGGTTATGTTTAGATCGATCACTTTTCGGTTCATACGATCATCACATAAGATTAGATGATGTCCTTCCTAGTAAAATCCATCTAATACTAGGCTTTCCTAGATTTCTTTGATTAGGTTAAGTTAGTTTTGTAATTTACAATATTAGGGGATGATCAGATCCCGAGGACATGCCAATTGTCACCTTGGAAATCTTTTGAGTTCTAGGTCTCAATTTCACTACCTAGGATGTAACAATTGAATAAAACCTGAAAATTCATAAAATCACATCATAAAACCTCAACACAAGTTATATTCACAAAATCATTCAATATAATACATTAGCCAAACATGATGTCCTGACCAACCTAAGGAGGATCTAGCCACTCATAAGTAGCCTCGAACCTAATAAAATCATGTTTATACACAAAACATAAAGATCCAAAGATTTAAGAGATAGAGAAGGGTTTAGTAATACAAACAAATGAAATGGAAGTTCTTCAAAACCTAAGCTCTACCACTATAAAGTCCTCTAATTGGATCTTACAACAGCTCAAAAATAAGCTAAAATATCTAAATTTACAAACCTTAGAAATGAGCAGAAACCTAGAAGATGGGATATGTCTGACTCGAGCCCCTTTTGAATTGTCTCCCTTAGAAAATATTGCAAATCAAGTATTTATAGCATTGGAAAAATGACTAAAATCGAGTACAGAATGGGGGCATTTTGTCTAAAACCTGACATCTCGCCTTGGCAAAGTGTCCTTCGCCTTAGCGAAGACATGTATCATAAATCAAGGTGGGCTTCCTTTGCCTTAGCGCAAGTGTGCTTCGCCTCAGCGAAGGCCTTTGCCTTAGCGAGGGTCTTCTTTGCCTCAACAAACTTGAGGCCCTTGCCTTGTTGTGATTCCTCCTTCGTCTCATCGAAGGTTTTGTTTCGCCTTGGCGAAGGAGCCTTCGCCTTGGCGAACCTGAAGCTAGACTCTTCTTTTCTTCAACTTCACCTCGACGAGGCTTTTTCTTCGCCTTAGCGAATTGCTTCGCCTCAGGGAAGGTGTTCCTTTGTCTCGGCAAAGTAATGCTTTTAGAGCAGGTTCTTCTTTTTGTTATTTTTGCCTTCTTCTTTGCTTTACTTTAGAGACCTACAAAACTCACACAAATGAGGGATTAGTGCTGCTTGATAAAGGATTCATAAAGCTCCCGATAGAAGGGAGGGTATGCCACAGGCCATCTTGTAGAGATCATTTACTTGTAATCTACGCTAGAGTAATCAAGTCTTTAGAAGGATTGATGACATGCTGAGTAATGGATCTCGGAGACAAGATAAATACACTTAGGTTAGTTCATCTAGTGGATGCAGATGCATAGTCCACTCTCTGAACCAAGTCGGGTATAGTATGGAGTGAAAGGACAGTATTACACAATATATTGTATATGGAAAGGTACACAGTCAAACCCTTGACTCTTCCGATCAATTGGGGGTCATGATGTGTTGCTGAATATCGCTCTTGACTTGCTGGAATCAAAGGGTTGATTCAAGTGGTCAACATAACTAGAAATCTAATGGGTCACACACTTAGAAGGTCTGAAGAAGGAACAAAATGGTCTTGGATAGGATCTAAGCTGAGAGATAGTAATTTGGATAAGATCTGAATTGAAGAATAATGCTCAGGGATTGGACCATATAGGGATGAGGAGAATCCCGGGGTCATTTGGATGACCATATGGGTCATTGGGCTCATTCTTGGGCCTAAAGCCCATGAGAATGCACACTACATGCATGGGGATGCATGTATGCAACCCCCCACCCCCTCTTTAATGAGGGGCATTATGGTCCTTTCCTCCATGTGTTTATATTTAAGCCAAACATATGGCATCTTAGAGAAGAGAAAAATGTTTCTCTCATCTCCTCTCCTCTAGCCTTCTCTCAAAAGGCTTGATCTTGGCTAGCAACATAGATCAAGCGCAGTGAATCTCGCTGAGGTTTTGCCTGACGCTTTGTGTGGATTACCGATGGAGGTGCTACTTGGAGCACTCGTGGTTTGCTATCTCGAAAGGAAGCATTATCTACATCAAGGAGATCGAGCTACAAGCGTCTTGTTCTAAACACCACATGGCTTGGTTATTCGACTTTGATGATTCAAGCTCATGGATGGGATTGCTGCAATTTTGTGTATTCCACTGTGCTTTCCATGAGATGCAGCCTCGGAAAAATCCCTATAGTGGTATCAAAGCGTGGTTAGCATGGTGATGCAACATGATCGGGGGTTCTCACGATGGTGATATGTGATGAAGCTTCGACTCTTACCCTGACATGTCCTTTGGGAGGTTATGTGTGTCGAGAGGCACCACGTGAAACACGTTCATGAGGATCAACTATCATGTTATAGAAATCAAATCAAAGGTATTCTAGTTATAATATTAATATAAAATGTGTAGAATCAACTATCAAATGTATAGGTTTGAGTCGTTTCATTGTACTATAAACCTTAATATTATTTCATCCTTTAGTGATTTTAGCGATTTTGATTCTATGTTTATATCGATGTATTGCTAGTTGAAATAAAAAATAATCATGTATTAAAATTATTTTTTGAAAGAATAATAATTATTATTAAAACCTTACACTACAAAATCAGATATTTGACTCAATTTTTTTAAAAGAAAGTTTATTTCTAGGCCAAAATATCGAATTTTGTGGATAAGTTTAATCTAAATTACTAAGCTAATTACTTAAAAAAAATTAATAATTAAAGATTTCAAGTTATTGAGTCCAACTTTGGACCGAACCCACACATGGACCATAAGCTAAAGCGAATTGAGCCAATTTGACTGATTTAGTAGAACCATAAATTTTACTCTTAATCCTTCAAAATGGGGTAATGAGTTCGACCCGTATTTTCAGCTCTACATGTCATATGATTAGTAAGTTGAGATTCGATTATATAGGATTATGAATCCTGTGGCTAGAGTGGCTTTTGTTTTTTGACTTAATATTGAAAGCTAAATAGTTTTCAACATTAAGCTTTGTTTGTTTTTTTAAATTTTCACGACTTATTGCTGAAATTTTTTAAAAAAGTTCTGAATAGAAAAAGTAAAAATATTTGGCTTTTTCTATTCAGAAAAAGTCATTTTCCACAAAAATAAGAAAAACTCAATCATTGCCCAACAAGAAGAAGAGCTAACAATATACACTAGAGATGACAACGGGAGGGTTTGGGACGGGGCGATCCCATCAGGCGAGAGCATTATTTTTTGATTCACGTCTCATTTAAAGAATTAAGCGAGTTAGGCGGAGATAGGAAAATTCTCAAACCTTCGCCCGTTTACATTTCATTTTTATTTTTAAATTTTTTAAATTTGTTTTTTTTATTATATTAAAATTAATATTTTCATAAAAATAAAAAATATTATGAATTTTATAAATTATTTATTAAAAATTTATAATAATAATTATTATTTATATTAAAGTATAAAAATAAAATAATAAAAATTATTTTTAAATAATCGAGCGGGGCTTATTATTATTATTAAGTTTACATGGTTTCATATTGCTTTATTCGGGTCAGTTTACGCACAGAACAATTTATTTCTTTTCGGTTCTTTTATTTTAAATGAACTTATCACGAAGCCATTTCGGAGCTTTCGAGATTTTTAGTAAAATCACAAGTCGCCCGATCAACGGCAGCTTATCACCAAGAAAATCGGAAAAATTTCCACTTGTCTCGAATTAAGCGAAACTTTTAACGTCGTACCGATTTCGTGAGGCGAATTTAGCAGCGCGGTCGTTTCATCTTACGAGATCCTAGAGATTTTCTAGGCTTCCCTGAACCCTTATGGAAATTTATTATTTTTATTAACATTTTACCATTTTTGAAAATTTTTAATTTTCTCGGTTTCTGATTAACGATACACGGGCAGGCAAATTTGAAAATTAAACCCAGGCAGATTAAAAACCCGATTAAAATTGATGATGCTTTTCCAGGCTTTGGGCTGGGCTTAAAGCGTCTTTGAATTTGCTTGGCAGTCCGCGGCTACGGATGTTGGAGGCTCTCTGCAAAACAAAAGCAAAGGATCGTGGGCTGTGGATTGCCTCTCGATACTAAGTCAATTCTTTCGGTGGAAGAAAAGATCAGCTGTACTTGAGGAGCGTGTTTTTGTGCATACATTTTCACTTAGATGGGGTGGCCTGGTATTTATAGTGGGTGACTTTCCTAATTGGATGGTGATATGGACTCTTTCTTATTGGATGGGGGATTTTCTTTCCTTATCGTTGTCAGATTAATAAGGGATAATTAGAAAGCAGTTATTGGGAATTATTCTACTTCCCTCATTGGTGGAGATTCGATTCGATTTATAGGATATGGGCTTTTTGGGCTTTTCGTGTTATCGACCCTTGGGAGGGATAAACTAGGCTCCCTTTTTGGGCCTGCGTCAGGGGCCGAGCCATTTTACTGGGCCTGCTTATTAGTCTTCTTTTAATCCTGTTTCTCGGACTTGGGGGGTGGGCCTGCGCGCCTACTTTTAAACCCGATCTAATTGCTGACCGCAGATTCTGACGTGGGCAAAGGGCGTATCATTTCTTTGATCGGGTCACGACTTCCACGTAGTTACTCGAAATTTGGTTTGATTAGGGCTTCATCGCCATCAAATGTCCTGTGGTAATGATGACTTTTCGACTTTCGTGCTTATTTCCTCTAGTTCTTCCAGTTTATTTTGAGAACATCCTCTGACCGTTAGCATTGTGCTCCTCTGATATTGAAGCTTTTTCCTTCTCTGCGAGTTCGGGCTTCTTTTCTCTTGAAACTTATACGTCGTTGTTCGAACTTCTTTTGGTGTTTGTAATGCCACCTTGGGGTCGTCCTTCGTTATGTTCCTAGGACCGGTCGTCTTACTCCTTAACTGTCTTTTCGAGGAGGTATTGCGGCGTTGAAATTTAGCTTAGTTGGGTTTTTATTCTGTCCCCTACATCCCTTTTTTTTTTTTTTTTTTTTTTTTGTCTAGCTTCGTGTATTCCCATGGGTCCGGTCGTTCCTGCAGCTGCGTTATGGGGGTGACTCCAGTCGAGTCTAGTTCGAGTGAGCGGGTGGTGAGTCCTAATAAACAGCCATGGTTGTTCTTCGAGATGTCCCAGGGGAACCTCCTTCCCCCTTGGGTAAAGCGAAGATAAAATTTATGAGATTATTACAGGTGGGTGCGAGATATCGAGTCGGGTACATGCGAGCGCCCTAAGTGGAGTCCTAAGCGAGTTTGAGCCTTTATTTGGGAAGTCTTCACAAGGCGGTATGAGGCCCCGTTTGGTGTTAGGTTTAGTCTCCTAGCATTATTGACCTCATGTCGTTCAGTGCTAAGATGGTGTGCTTTTCGGCGTGGCCTTTGAAATCGCCTGTTTTCCTCTGCATCCCTTTATAAAAGGGTTTTGCGACATTTCAACGTCACCCTTCTCGGCTTTCGCCCGACTTTTGGGGTGTTCGGGTTAAATTTGTTAGTTGTCTTTAGGGATAGGGCTTGGGTGTTCCAGTATAGGTGCGCGCTCTGGACCTCTTGGCGTGAAGGAAAGCCGTGAGGGCTTTCTTTATTTATCTAAATGTTCCCAGCGCTCGGTATCTCGGATCTCAGTCTTCCCACGATATTAGAAGAGCGCTACTTTTTGTCGGTGGCGCGTTAGGAGTATAATCCCACTTGACCCGGGAAGACCTGTGGCGTCCGGTATGCAGGAACACTCCGAGCATCTACATGAACTTTGCTTTGTTTTAGTTTGATGCGGTCTTCCGCAGTTATAGGGTATCCTAACTGCATTGGTTGTGCGCTCTTGGTGTCGTCGATCTTAGCCCTGAAGACAAGGACGTGAAGCGGAAGTTAGCCAAGTGTCTTAAGCGATGCTTACTCACAGAACTTATCGGTCGGACATTCAAAGTCTTCGAGTTGAAGTCTTCCCGACCTTCTCTAAGGCCTTCACCTCCATACGTTGTGAAGTTCTCCCTCTGAGAGGCCTCCTATTGTCAAGCCAGCTAAGGAGAGCTTGAGCTCGGAGTGGAGGCACGTTGTCAGGCCTCAGGAGTGTGGCCAGTCTCGAGACTCCCTTGAGAAGAGCCCCGTCCATTATAGGGTAAAGCCACAGGGTTGGGGCGTCTTCTTCATCACCCTTTTATGTCAAGTCACCGGGCAAAGCATTGCCATCTACGGCCAAGGTGCCGTCAGCGCCAAGTTTGCAGCCTCGCTCTGCCTCTGCTACAAAGGCCAAAGATTCCTCGGGGAGGGCTGTTGAGCCTCCGTTGGAGGTTATGCCTGCTCCTCGGTTGGAGTCCTCATGTAGCGAACCCGAGCCTCCTCCTTCGATACCGAAAGACTTGGGAGGAGCACCTTGGAGCTGATGGAGATGGTCCTTGCTTTCAGTCTAGAGACTTCTTCCCCTTGCGCGATCTCATCCCAGTCCTGGGGAATCGATCTCGAAGGTCGGATGCCTGCTGTCAGGGAGGCTTTGGCTCTGCATACGCTCCGAGAGGGCCGCCTCGGCAAGTTCAGTGTCTTGTTGTACGCCTTTATCTTGGTTTTGGGTTGTGCATTGACTCTATGTTGTGTGTGTGCTTGACTACCATGCGAAGAGTTTGAGGGCCGGTCTAGCGAGGGGGTCGTACCAAGTGGCTGAAACCTCTGTGAATCTAAAGTAAACCTCTTACCTCTGGCGGGCGACTGCGAGCTCGGTCACAAAATATGATGGAAGCCATGAAGCTCAAGTCGACCTAAGACATACGCCAGCGGCGTGGCTTGTGGTAGAGGTAAAGAAGAAGGCTCGAGAGGCTAAGAGTTGTCGAGGCGGGCCCCAGGGAGGGTCGGGGATGGAACACTGGCGCGAGAATGAGGCTGCAATTGAGTCGGGAAGAGCGCAGGATTCTTGAGATGAGCTAAATGTCACGAGTGCTACTAGACGGAGCCAGCTGCTTGAAGCTCCAGGGTGAGCTGATGGGCGCTTGACCGATGAGTGCCATGCGTTGCGAGGACGCCGGTAAGGCTTCACGAAGTCGTTCGGAGGAGGCGATAGCAAGTATAAGGAGCGGGCACACCTTTAAGTGGGTTTCTGGATGGCTTGATTTCCAGAGGAGGGTTGCTAACGCCTACCCGGGCTTGGACCTTAATTTTGATATTCCCAGTGATGAGGAGGCAGAAGTGTCCTTTACGGTGATTGCTCACGGAGAGCCCGGCGGCCGGTGAGGAGCCACGCTCCTTCTTCACCTTCTGCTCATAACCGCCAGCGTTTGAGCTCCTTGGCCTAATTATCTTGTTTTTTATCAACCTTGGGCTTTGAACTTGGGATATATGTAATGTCGTTCTTAAGCTTTGATATAGATACCAATTTTTCTATCTCTTGGCTGCCCTAGTATGTTCCTTGTCTTCGCTTTGGTGACGAAGCTCTTGGGATTCTGAGCCTTAGATTGGCGGTTGAGGTCTTGAAATTGAATTCTTTGAGCTTCCGTGGGCTAATGTGCACGGTGAGGCTGGCTACGTGGCTATACTGGCCTTTTCGACGATTGAGCTCTTAGCGAAGTTGTGAGGCTCAAGTGGGCTATGCTGGCCCCCAGACGGCTCCCAGGCCTGAGGCCTTGGTGAAGCGATTGAGCTCTGCCAGGCGGAGCTCTGCCGGGCTCCGGCGGCCCGAGGCCTTCACAGGCTGGCTGCGCAGGCCCGAGCTACTGGGCTCTGGGGCGGCGAGGCCTTCTGAGTTGTTTAAACTCTATGGCCAATTTCTTGGGCTCTTGGGCTAATCTTCTGAAATTTGGAAGGCCGCTACGTGGCTATATGGCCTTTTCGGCGGAGTTGAGCTCTTGGCCCGAGTTCTTGGAGCTCCAGTGGGCTAATGTGTCACACCACAGATCCGTCCAGGCCAGAATGGAGTCGAGGCAGAGAGTCAGGCGCGAGACTATCTACTGGGACTCTCATTGACCGGTTCTTTCTCAAAGCTGAACTTGTACCTGTGGGTATACAAACAATTTATGTAATAACAAAAATCATTTACATATATAAAAGAACTACCATCGGAGTGGTGTCCATCAAAATCTATACACATATACTGAGTCTCATTTACTTATACATATACATATCTGTCTGAAACATCGGAGATCGCGGAAGCAGTGCGGTGAGCACCTATCTCTAAGTTGGCCTACTCTGCGATGTGGGATGTCTGTCCCTCTATCCTTGTCTTCTACTTATGTACCTACGGATTGAACACGTGCTAAGCTTTGCAGCAGGTAGGAACATAATATGAATGACCTGATAGTGGCCAGTCACAAGCTTATACATATGCATTTCATATATCTATACATATTCATATAACTTTTGATTATTTATCATCTTTATATTCCTATTGCATGTCAATCTTTTCCATTACATGTTTTCTGTCTTTGGCATATCTCCTATCATACTTTTTCTTGTATTCACATTAGCTGTCATCTTTTGCTATCTCATCATTCTCCAGCATATGCCTTTCTATCATGTGGTCATAGCATGTTCCATCTATTTATTAGGTATGTCTATCATATATTCATATCATGTATTTCTTATTCTAGTACTTATCATTTAATCTATTATCTTTCTAATGGTTCATATTACATATCCCATTCTGTGCATGTCATATTCTTATACATATATTACTTTCATGGTTATATACTATATACCATTTGTTATGTTCTATTTTCATGTATTGTTATCATGTACTGTTTTCATGTACTGTGTTATGTACTGTTCATGTACTCATTTCATATATTGTTTTCCTGTTTTACTTTTCATATTACTTTCTCTTTCATATTAACTTTTCAGATCATTTGTTTCTGTTTCATATACCATGTCGGATCAATATAATCTCATGTTACAGAACTTATCATCACATAGCAGTGCGTATTCTCATATCATATCATATCTTTTCACATGTCATATTCAAATCATTTGTTTATGTTTCATGCCTGCATAAACCTTAGAAGTGGATAAAGGAAACTATAAGGGCCCGAAGCGGCTGGCGTACTCATTGTATGGAAACAGTAATTACATAAGGGCCGAGCTGTACTCCTTGTGCGTAATTCTAAGGGCCCGAAGGGCGTTGTTATCATTGTGGGACAGTATTATTCTATGAGGCAGGGAAAGTATTTGTGAGCCACTTTTTCGGGGCCAAGTGATCCAAACGGGATCTATCTCATCGACAACGGTGCCTCGATATCAAAACTTTGGGCTTGTTTTTCCTAATAGGCATGCCCGTCTATCCTACGAGTTACAGCGAATGATCATATTGTACATGTTGGTATATCTCATATTTCCGAATCATTATTGTCATTGATGTGTGGAATATATACAATCATTTATTCTTAACTTTTATTTCATATCTCATATCTCACTTCCACATTCACATATATATATTTGATCATACAACATGTCGTATTCTATACTTGTCATATACCGGCCTTATATATGTTCCATACATATAATTTACACGAGGCATATCTGATATATATTATCATTACTTTAATTTGTATTCATTCTCATATATGTAGCTTCATAGCTACGGTTCTCATATTTCTCTACCTTCACATATATTCCTATATTTTTATATGCATGCATTTACTCATTCTTATATTCATCCTATGCCTATCTGTTCATTGTACATGTACTCATTCCTCGTAACATCTTATATCTTGTTAACTATATTTTCATGTACTTTATTAGTCTATCTATCTTATGACATATACCTATACATTTCTATACTTATGCGTTTTACTTGTGCTTTATCGGACTATTCCTATCTCCCATGAATTACGAACATAGACTTCTTCTTTAATATCATAAGTACCCTTCATGTCGAACTATTTACCTTTTTATCATTTCTTATTCGAGATACACACATAAACATTAACGCTTGGGCCAGGAGATAAAGAATGACGAGACTACGGTACAATATATACTGAAGGTACGATGCGGTATGGAACGTAGGCGTGCACCTTGCATTATTAAAGTGTCAGTACACTAGCGGGAGTGCCATGCTGGTATTAATATACGTGCAGCCCACGTATTAGGCGTCGTAACCTTGCGAGATCTTGAAACAACGTCGTATATGTCTTGTCGTTGATATCTGTCGTAGCGGTCATTACAATTATCAGTGTTCTCTTAGCTTATCATTTTATTCTTTTCTTCTATACTCCTCTCCCTTATGAATCGTCTATTCTTTATTTCTTGTTCATATCTATCTCTTTTCTTATCATGTATTCGATTGACTTTACCCGTACGATTTGTACACTTAATTACCAGCGATCATATTTCCATATGTGGATACCGAATGCCATTAAATAGCATATGGTTAGATTTTATACTCAATGAGATTTCCATAGAATCCAAGAACACTAGAAACGGAGTTCGAACGAAGAAGTTATGACCTTCCAAAGTTGGAGGTCATCATTAGTAAATCTGAAGCTAGCCGCGACCTGACCTCAGTGAGTTCAGTATAACACCTCGGTGTGAAACCTAATATCCTCCTCAGGCATATGAATGGATTCTCGACTCAATGGGCTTTCCATAGAGTCCAAGAACACCCGAAATGGAGTTCGGACTGAAGAAGTTCGACCTTCAGTTGGAGGTCATACATAGTCAAATCCTGAGGCGCCGAGGCCTGACCTCAGTGAAGCTTAGTCTAACACCTCAGTCTAGCATCTATTATCCTCTCAGGAATATCAATGGATTCTTAACTCGATGGGCTTTCCATAGAGTGCAGAACACGGTCGGAGTTCGGAAGAAGGAGTTATGACGCTTAGAAGTTGGAGATAAATACGTAGTGAAACCAGAACAGTGACTGAGCGCGCTACAAGATGGGGCTAAAGTGGCAGCTAAGATGGGGCCTACAAGGCCCGACCTCTGGGATGAGGTCTGACCTCCCTGGGATGGGGTGCGCTGACCTGCCCGGGGATGAGGTATGCGGCCTCTACGGGATGAGATGCATTGACTCACGGGATGAGGTCTGCGGCCTCTTGGGATGAGGTCCTCTTGAGCCTCTTCGGGATGAGGTCTGCCGACCTCTGAGGACAGGGATCACCATGCTGTTCCTACATGGGATGAGGTACAGCGACTTCTGAGATGAGGTCTGAGGCCTGGGGATGGTCTGCCGACCTCTACGGGATGAGTGCATTGACCTGCAGGGATGGTCTACTAACCACTACGGGATGAGGTCTGGCGGCCTCTACGGGATGGTCTGCGGCCTCTATCGGATGGGAATCTGGCGACCTCCCTCACGGGATGGGGTCACATGCGGCCTCCTACGGGATGAGATGCGGTGACTCTGGATGAAGTGCGGCCTCTCGGATGAGGTCTGCGGTATCTCACAGGATGAGATCTGCGACCTCCTCTACGGGATGGTCTACATGTTGACCTCTAGCCCATTGGAAACAATTCGGAGTAAAAGACCATAACTTGGTCTACAGGGTCCCGAATTGAGAAATTGGCAACATCAAGTTCATTGATGTGGCTACAATTTACCAGAAGGAATCACTGCCAAATTCCCTTTATTTCTGACCCAAAACCAGTTCTAAGTTCCGGATACTGCGTATGATCAAAAATAGGGAAATTTTCTTGATTAACTCAAATGAACCTTCTACGAAACCTGCCTGGGATCAACAGAATCTTCTCAACTCAACTGCAACAAGTGAGATCGGAGTTCCAAACCCAAACCATACACAAGATAGAGGGTTCCAAACCGTGTATTTATACTTTCTATACCCAAAACTAGACAAACCCATACTATTGTACAAACATCGATACTTTTCCATACAGAACTTAACAAGTTCCATACAAAACCATACTCGAATTCCATGCTTTTTATGTTCCTTACAGTAGTAGTTTCCCATGCTTAAATTTCACAGTTCCTTACTCAAATTTCACAGTTCCTTACCTGTGATCTCCTTCTTTCTTCTTTTCTTTTCTCTTCTTCTTCCTTTCTCTTCTCTTCTCTCTTATCCGTTTTTTGCTCTCTCTTTTCCAAGACCAAAATGAGATATTTATTTTAGTCTTATCCTTATTTGATCTTATCCCCTTTTTATTTCACTTTTTCTCTCTTTTGGAGCATCTTTGACCATCCAATCAAAGGAGGAAACTTCCTCCTCTTTCTTGAGCCACTTGTCTCTTCCCACGATTTTCTTCCTTATTTGTTCTAATATCTTTCTTTTATTACTCTGGTCCTCGAATCTACGGTATATAATTTAAGCGATGCATATTCCTACTTTGGCATATGAACTTATTAAATTATGACCCTTGGGTCCTGAAATGGGTAAATTATTAATTTACCCTTAACTGTTGTATTAATTCCAAGTTCTTGCTTATTTTATTTTTATCTTTATTTTATTCCGGATAAATATACTTTTACTTTTATTATACCCTAAACATATTATAAAATTGTTATGGTATAATTTGGGGTGTTACATAATGTCCCTGAGTTGAACTGGCTACATGGATATATGGCCTTTTTGGCTTGATTGAGCTACCTGGCGAGCTCTCTTAGGCTCTGAAGTATTTGAGCCTTTAAATTTGTCCTTCCTGTTGTTCTTGTCTTAGGCGCCTAAGGCCTTCAAAGGTTGTTCGCTCTAT
This sequence comes from Tetrastigma voinierianum, assembly GCA_016808115.1. Lineage (NCBI taxonomy): Eukaryota > Viridiplantae > Streptophyta > Magnoliopsida > Vitales > Vitaceae > Tetrastigma > Tetrastigma voinierianum. The sequence goes on along the minus strand of JAEQBH010004895.1, from coordinate 9,409 downwards.
GGCCAGGCTCTGAGCTACATGGCTCTATGGCTACTTAGCCTTTTTGAGTTGTTAAGCTCTGCAAACTGAGCTTCTGGGCTCCTGAGCTAATTGGCTCCGTGGATACATGGCATGTTGGCCAATTCTTGGGCTCCCCGAGGCTACATGGCTCAGTGGCTACTTAGCCTTTTGGTACGTTAAGCTCACGCAAGTAAACTACAGGCTCTGGTGCAGCCCCCGTGGGTACATGGCACATTTGAGTTATTCGCTCTGATTGAGCTCTTGGGCTCTGAGGTGCCAGCTCAGTGGTAGATGGCTGTTCAGTGAATTTCTTGGGCTCTGAGCTACTTGGCTCCGTGGCTACATGGCCTATTCGAACTAAGTTGTTGGGCTCTTGAGCTACTTGGCTCCGTGGCTACATAAAAATAGGTTTGACTTGCTCTCTTGGAAAGGTCTGCGGGTGGCTTTGTACGACTTTATGGAGGTGGAGCGGATTGCGTGACTTCGAGCACCACAGCTTCCTTACAGGTGCGACTCTCTGTGATGGTGCTCATGCTTGAACCTTCTTCCCTTTTTAGGTGTAATTGGAATCATGATGAAGTGTCGAGTTTTGGTCGTCATTGCAAGAGGTGCTGGAAGTCGTGGTGACGTTTGGATTAGATGGTCTTACGCCTTAGGAGTTGTGTTTTTCCCTAGTTCCTCCCTTATGGAGTTATGTTGTTCCCTAGCTACATCTGATGATGGAGCTATGCTAGTGAATGTATCTAGAGGGGGCGGTGTACTCAAAAAAACTTTTAGTACCGCTCTCTCCGTTTTTTCCTCTTTTTTCTTCTTTTCTTTCCCTTTCTCCTTTTCCTTCTCTTTTTCCTTCTCATTTTCCTTTTTCTTTTCCTTTTCCTTCTCATTCGCACTCTCTCTTCCTCTTCCTTTCCCCTGTGAGATTTTTTTCCTCCTTTTTGTAGAGGGTAGCATCTTTATTCGCTCGAGATATAAGGGATGTCCTTCTTGATTAGTAACTTCTCTTAATCAGTGTGTCTTCTTTGAAATAAAAAATTAATCTTTTTTGTGAAGCATGAATTTTCGTATTACGAGTGTGTAATTTTCTCTCAAGCGTTCCGGCGAGAAATTTGCACGCTTTTCACTAGATATGCCTTGCTTTTTGTCGCCAGGATATTAAGCAAAGTAATCAACGAACCTGTTATCTAAAAACTGATGGTACTTTATTAAAGATTACAATCTGAGGTCTATTGATAGAATCGTTTGAGGTGCTCTGCGTTCTAAGAGTGAGGTAAAAGTTGCCAGGTCAGACCACGCGTGACACGATATAAGGGCCTTCCCAATTGGGTCCTAGCTTTCCCTGTGTAGGATCTTTCCTCGCTGGTAGAAGCTTTTTTAAAACTAGGTCGCCAAGCTTATAACTCCTGGGTTTGACCTTTCGGTCATAGTACCTTGTCGTCTTCCTTTGGTAGTCTTTTGTGCGTTTCAGGAACTGCTCACGCTTTTCATCTAGGAGGTCTAGGTTTAGGCGAAGAGTCTCTTCGTTATGTTCTACACTTGCTAATTCAATCCTTGGGGATTTTGATCCGATCTCGACAGGGGCTACCTCCTTGATGCCAAAGGCTAGAGCGAATGGGGTCTCCTGAGTTGCTGACTTGTGTGTAGTTCTATATGCCCATAACACCTCGGGGATGTATTCTACCCATTTTCCTTTTAGATCTTCCAACTTGGTCTTCAATGCTGCTTTAAGGGTTCTTATGGTGACTTCTGCTTGTCCATTGGATTGTGGATGAGCTGGGACGAGTAGTAGTTCACGATTAGAGCTGGCACAAAATCCTAAACTTAGGATTGTCGGTGTTCCCATTGTACGACATAAGGCTCTCGGGATGCAGACACATCACTATGGAGCATGACGAAGTTGCGTACCTTTGTTAATGATAGTAGCGAGGGCTGAAACACGCCCATTTGGTGAAATAATCCAGCGCTCACGATAAATTTGCATTGCTTCCTTCCAATGGCGGGGTCCTGATATGTCAACCCGTTCTTTGAAAAGGTCGAGGCTTGTAACTATGTATCGATGGCTCGGATGGAATGGGGAATTTTGGCGTGCTCTAACAAACTTTGCACTTTCGACCCGACTCTAATGCGTCTACGAGCATTGTGGGCGATCGTACCCTGCCTGAGACTTTCACTTGATGCACGAGCTCCGTCATGATTTTCCACATATGCCTTCATGTACTTCCCTCAGCACGTAGTTAGCGTCTTCCTTGCAATGCACTTGAGGATGGAGTGTGAAAAACCTAAACATAAAGGTTCCCCGATGAATAGTGAACCTGGCATACCTCGACCTAAGCTTAGATGCCTCATTCGGGTCGTTTGGCAATAGTCCTTCTATTAAGTAGTCCCAAATGGGGTCCATCCAGCTCGGCTCGAACATGACAGGAGAGATCTCTTCATTGTTGAGATCTGAAGGGTTACGGAGTGCTCGACGGTGTCGATCTAGTAGAGGTCTTCTTGGGAGCTGTTGCAGAGTTTACTAAGGCATGCCTTTCCATAAATTCTCTTGCTCTCGGTATGTGTAGTCGGGAACTCGAGCAGACTTCTTAAGTAATTCCGTACCTTCTTGAGGTATAGGATCATTTATGCCTCACAGCCCCGTAGGAGTCTTATTTGTTTACTACCAATTTGAAGTCATTTTGCATACCTCACGGTTGATCAACTTCCATGGAATGGGCAAGTTGGCCCACTCACACGCTTCATACTCACCCTCGTTATTGGCGCAGTCAACCCAAATCTTAGTGCATACTCAATATCTATTCCGTCCGGAGAGGTCAAAATTAGACCGGCACCACTCCTTCGAGTACTGGGCGGTCCCATCTACGAACAAACTTCCAAATAGGGAGGCTGACGCGCCGAGTAGCGCTTTAGCAAGCCTCGCCGAGGAATCCCATGACGAAGTCCTACAAGATCCGCCCTTTATTGCTGTTTTCAAGCCAGATTCATGTCAACTGGCCGCACTCTATGGCCTCACTTCATCAATCTTTCAGAGGTCTCTGCTCAGGTAAAGACTTGGTTTCATTGGATATTCTGTGAGATTTCAAGTGGTATGAGCTGAAGTATGAGGAGTTTTCGGGGCTGCGCTAACAATGCCGGATTAATTTCTCCATCTTTGGGTACCTTCCTCTCGCCCTCCCAAAGCTCTCGACTCGGCAATCAGAGGCTGGTTGTCGACTGTCTTGTCTCCACCAAGATGGCGCTGGTTGAGAAATCTAAAATGGACAAGTACAGAGTAAAGGAGCTCCTCCTGCAGGGACTACCACTGGGGAGCTCATAAGTTTTTAACGTTGTGAATGCTTTTTCGTAGTGTGCATCCCATTGAAAAGATTTTTTTAGAACCTGGAAGAAGGGCTGACACTTATCGCCTGGGACAAAACCCGGCCAGAAGCAGCCTATTCTTCCAATTGGCGTTGGACTTCTTTATGTTTGATGGCTACAGATGTTGAGCACAGCTTTTATCTTATCTGGGTTTGCCTCTATTCCTCGGTTGTTGACTATAAAACCTAAGAATTTTTCGGCTGAGACTCCGAAAGCGCATTTGGTTGGATTCAACTTCATATTGTACTTTCAGGATCCGAATGTTTCCGCTACAGCTATACGGAGCTCGGGTCGTAGTTGGGATTTTACTAACATGTCGTCTATATATACCTCCATGGATGTCCCTATTTAGCTCGGGAACATCCTGCCCACCAACCTCTCGGTAGGTAGCTCCCGCTTTTAGTCCAAAGGGCATTACCTCGCACAGTCCTTGCCTGACGAATGAGGTCTTCATCGCTGGATCAGATGTTGATCCGGGTTGTGACCGAGAAAGATCTGCCGTGGAGTTCATGGCCGGCCATGGCATCTACTATGAGGTACTGTCCGAGTGGAGGTTTCATCTTCGGGCATGCCTTGCTGATGTCGCGAAATCGATGCAGAGTCGCCATTTTCCATTTGCTTTTCGACGAGACGATATTAGCCAACCATTCAGGTATTCCACTTCGACAGACTCGCCTCGAGAAGCTTGCCGACTTCCTCATTAATTTCTTTCCATCTTTCTGGGGCGAAACTTCTTCTTTTTTGCTTAACCGGTTTGAAGGATGCGGTCGACGCTTAGTCTCGTGGAGTGATTATCGGGTTAATCCTCTGGCCCCGCTTCCACGCAAAAACATCCCTGTTCTGTTTCAAGAAGCGGATAAGGAGGCTTCTAAGGTCTTCCGCTAGCTAGGAACCAACGTAGGTGAGGTGTTCAGGGTGATTGTCCAATTGTATAGGCTCCAGCTTCCTGAGGGCCTGCCGAGTGCTCACCTCGCCCTCGCACGTCGAAAGCTCATTCCACGATATGTTGTCAACCGCTTTTGCTTCATTGATCGAAAGAAAATTCCCCTCGCCACGCCACGTCTCCTCGAATCACACCACTGCTTATGGGGAACTTGATCACCATGTGATAGGCGTATGGATGGCCTTTATATGCGGAGAGAGGTCGCTGGTTATAAGACAGCATTATGAGAAATCTTACCGTCAAGAATAGTCGGGCAATGGGGGCCTTCCAAAGTGAGCACTAACTGTATTGACCCCAAGGTAGCACTTTTTCTCTAGAGAATCCTCGCAGGTGGGTGCTGACTGGTTCCAGATTCTCCCTTCTGATGCCCATCTTGTCAAAAGTCGATGCGAAGATGATGCTCCAAGAAGCCCCATTGTCGACTCAGACCCAAGTGGGATTGCTTTGCTAGCCATAATCGCCTTATCACCAAAGGGTCGCCATGGGTGTTACATCCTTCCGTGTCTCACTGGTGAAGGTTACGGCGGTGTCCAAAAGAGAGGGAGTTTGGACACTACTTGCACCTCCAAGACCTCTCTTGACCTGATACTACGCAAATGAGCCTTCCTGGCTGAGCTGGACTCCCCACCTCCTGCAAATCCTCCTGAGATCACATGGATTTCCCCCAATGGCCGTCAGGCTGAAAGCCAGGTCATCGCCAGGCGGCAGGATCGCGCCGATTCGACCTTCGAGGCTGCGTAGCTGAAGACACCTCACCGAACTGCATTCTATTTTCTTCCCGAAGGCGCAATCGTCTGCTCATGCCCGTGGTCCCTATGGAAGTCACAGTATTTGGTGTTATCTCTTTTCAAGCTAGGTCTAACTCTAATCAGGACGGCCATCTCAAATTTTTCATACTAGACTTCTACAGAAGACCCAGATATCTGGCTGCCATGGGGTGAACTACCGAGGTGAATACTATTGTCGTGAGCTCAGCCAGGTGGTCCTCCCAGACGTCTCCTCGACACTCCCGCCCTTGGGGATCGCTCTCCTGGTCCCTTCGGGGGATCTCACCTCGGCCCCCTCGTCTCCCAGTGGCTTCGCCTCCCGCTTCTTGTCGGGCCCCAAGCTCCTTATAAGAAGAGCTCTTCTCTCGATATGAGGGCTTCTTCGCCATTACGTACTTCCCTTGCTTTAGCGAGCACCTCGCCCATGCTCGTCGAGGATTCTTCTGAGATAGAAAACATTAAGTCTTTTTACCTGTGACTCTGTCAGCCAGCAACGGGTGACGGAGAACTTCTCGCCCGAACATCTACCTTAATGACTCCGCGCCGAACCTCCGGACATAAGACCTTAGGCTCTCAGGACTCATGGACAACAAGTGATAACTCTAGCTTCCTCGTATGTCCCTGCTCCAACGGCGGGGAGACTCACGCGACTGGTAAGAGCTCTCTAAAACAGTAGATTGACAATGGTGGAGCCCGTTAACCAGTTCATGGCCGGGCCTTTAGCGTGATAGCCAAGGCCTCGATCGTATCGGGGTCTTGGTCATCCATGCAACATCCTGTCCATAATTATTAAGATGGTCAACGGATCCTCTGCTTCCATCGAACACTTCTATTTGTGGCATCGAACTTTGGCTGAATGGGGAAATGTAGCACCTCTACCGTGAACGGACCCAGCCTACTCACTTGTGGTGTCCATAGATTCCTGGAGCCCGGCCCTCACAACTTCCTTCATGTGGCCGAGCTCCCGCCGCCCTCGAACCTTACTCCCAATATATTCACTCCCATTCCCTGTTGATGAGGAGCTACCAACAAGCCCGGCACCCTGAGGTCGCTCTGCTGCACCCTCTCCTGGGGGTAAGTAAGGCCCGTGCCCCTACCTCTACCGGGATTCGCTTCTATTTCACCCTCGAGGAGGGCCAAGGTGTGTCGCTCTTCCAGGGGTGGTATCAGGGCCTTCTTGGGGCCTATCGCACTCCCGCTGGCGTTGCATCCGTCTTCGTGAGTTGCTCAATTCCCTTATCAAGCGTTATCAGAGACTGAGTGCCTCCATCTCGTTTCAGGTTATCGTGTATAGTTTCCGCTCTGTGGAGGTCGGCCATCTACGTTTGCCTTGGCTGGTCTTGCATTCGTGGGATCGCGTGGCTCCCGCTTGTGTTCCGACCGATACCATCGCCACGAGAGGATCACTATTTGTAAAGAAACCGGCTGCTCCTGGGCCGCACCGCGCCAAACCGATGATTCTTTTTCAACCGAATCGGGCTTCTGAGCGTACCGGATTTGCCGGGCCTGGCCCGCCGACTCCCATGTTAGGCCCTCCTGAAAACAAGAAACAAAAGGATCGGCGGGGGGCTCGCCTGCTACCTCTCTCGATGCCTGTCAATTCTTTCCCATGAAAGAAAAGATCAACCGCTTACGAACGTGTTTTTCACAAGGCCTCTTCACCGATGGGGTGGCCTGCAGATTTATATATGTGCGACTTTCTTAATCGGAGCATATGATACCACTCTCTTATCGATGCGGGGGATTTTTCTTTCCTTATTGCTATCGACACAAGTATACTAGAAAGTGCTTATCGGGAATCAATCTACTTCCTCATTGGTGGAGATTCGATTCGATTCGATGAGAGGATATGGGCTTTGGGCTTTCACGCATTCGCCTCGAGGAGCTATAACCTGGCCCCGCTGAAATTGCCTGTGGGTCGGGCTGCTGATCGGGCCATTATTAGTCTTCTTTTAATCCCCGGTCTGACTTGGGGGTCACGCTACTTTTTAAACCCATATCAAAATTAAATTAAAACCTATGTCATTAAGAGCTGACGGGATGAAACCTAAAATAATCCGTCTCGCTGACATCCCATTCACTATCCAGTTAAAAACAAATAACTTTAATACTTAATGCTATTAGTACTATTCAAAGATTAAGCTCAAAATGTCGTGTTAAGTGAAAAAAGTTAAATCGGCGTTAAATAAAAAACAACGGCTGCAAGATATATGAGTGTTACTGGAAGGATTTTTGTTTAGCTTTGAGGAATGGCTTATTAACCCTCCTGAGTCCCTTTGGAATGTTCTTTGTTAGGGTTTATTCAAAAAAAAAAAAGTGATTATAGTTTTCATTGCAAAAAATAAAAAATAAATTAAATCAAATTAACAATGAAAAATAATAATCTAGAAAATTTATCTCTAAATCTTGAACTTACAATCTTCAATTTTTAAACTTTCAAATCTTCCTTTGCACCTACATTTCTGTCTATCTGATTTTCTATATTTATGAGTTTTTATATTTTGTCTTTAGAAGATTAAGAAAATTTTAATTTATTGGAGTTTCTAAACATTAGAAATGACTCTTCTATCCTTAATAAATTAATTTATTTATTTATTATTCTTTACTTTTTAATTTTGATTTGCAAACAGTTGGATTTTGTAGTGTCTATGTGAATTAATGATTTTAGGACTTGATGAATTATTTCACACCACTTTTTCTAATTTATTTATTTTTATTGAAGTACGAAAAATGGTTAGTTTCTTTTTTCCTTTTTTTAAAAGGAGAAAAATGTTTGATTTTCATTCACTCAAAACCATTCCGACCTCTAGTAAAAAGAACAATTTAAGGTTATTGTCCCACTCCATGGGGATGGTATTACCGGGACCGGATCAAAATAAAATATTTATTTGTAAATTCAAGATGATTAACATGAAAAATATATGGATCAAAATAAGTGAGTTAATAGAAATTATTTAATTAAATGGTATCCTAATATTTAGTTCTCTATTTTTAAAAAGCACTATTAATTAATTTCATCTCGATTTAATTGAAATTATGTGATAGCCTTTCCTTTCAAATTTGAGACCTCATTCTGTTTTATTTTTAGCATTGTCATGTAATATTAAAATCTCTAACAATTTCATTTTATTGATATTATTATTATACCTGATGGCTGATCCTGTATTTTTTTACCTTATAATCAAGTTACATTTTTTACAAATTAATACCTTCCTTGTAGTGTATTTTCGACATTTGATCACGTTTCCTTACTTAAATAATATTTTCTTATTCCTTTGATATTTTTTATACCTTTACTATTGATAGCAGGTTACTCCTGCATCACATTTTGTCCCTCGATTATAATTTTTGTCGCAAACCATACACACTAGTCATACTTTTCGTACTATTATTTTTATATTTTATTTCTTGATCAGTTGACGCAGTTAAATAATAATAATAATAATAAGGGTGAGATTTTGTTGAAGTGTGCGAAACTAGTCTGACAACCAGAGTTGTCAAAATAGAAGGATAATATATGATATTATTTATTTTATTAAGTTCGTGTCCTCTAAATTAAGATTTGGTATACATGACTGTATAAATGTTAAAAAGTTTATTTATTAGAAACTAAGACAATTGACACAATTTGAAAGTGAATTTAAAAGAAAAGGATGAAAAATATTTGTAGAAATAAAACAAAATAAAAAAATCTATTTGGAGGAGAAATTGAATCCAACTTCCAAGTTGCGCGATAGGAATAATACTACACTCAAATGTAAATAAACTACTCTTCGAGTGATTTTATAATCAATATTCAAAACCTGCAACCCTCGTTTCTCGCCTTCACTCCCCACCACCGGCGTCAACGACTTCCACCCTGTGTCGTCGATTCTTAGTTCAAACCAATGGTAAGTTGCCTTTTTTTGTCCTCTGTTTGGTTGTCTAGAAAATAAGGGATAAGATTTTCTTTTTTTTTTTCTTATTACATCACTTTTTCCCCTCTTTATTGGTTTTCTCGATCACTGAATTAGAGTTCATTTTTCTACTTTTCTTGTCTCTTGGTTTGTTTAAATTGCTACTGTTCCTTGATTTTACGAGAATTTGTGGGTTTTGGATGTTTGGGGATGAAGAAAATGATGAGCTACTCAGAGTTTTAGGCCACATTACTTGCGCCACCTATGCAAATGTATTTAAGGCAATGCTTGAAACTTTTCTTCACTTTAAATTTTAATTAATAAATTAATTATACATTTCAGCATTTTTGTTTAATCCACACTTCTTTCCTCTAAATCACATATGATTGTTTCTCCTGAACTTCAATTTCTATTCTGTTTTTGGAAAACTTTTGGAATTTCTAGGGCTTTTA